>JAOEHX010005430.1:0-22317 GCA_025448015.1 Bolborhynchus lineola | reverse complement strand
ACCACTATTTTTCTGGTGCATTATGATAATGATGACTTAGTTCATGTTTATTTTGCAGCCACTAAAGAGATGCTGCTCATCATGCAATAGCAAAACTAGAAAAAAAAGAAATCTGATAGATTTTATTGCAAAACAGAAGCAGAATATCAGAAAGATTCTCATTTCAATCATGGTTTCATAGCAGTGTTTAGCTTCTTATCACCATCAGGACATGTACCACCTAATAGCTTTAGTCTGATATTTCTTTATTTTCTCAATGGTAAAGGCATGGAAAATGCTAAAAGAAAAAGTCTTCCCAGATTCTGTGGTAGGAAGCAAATAAAGAGAGTTTTTATTAATTGTCATCTGGTGCTTGCTTGTCGACTCGCTCTCTGTTCCTTTGCCACAGAGAATAGTAGTGTTTGTCTGGCATATCCAGACAGATAAGAGTATTACTCTGGCTAAAGCATGAAAAGTCTGTACTGTTGCCAATGAAAATCCTTGGTGATGGTCAAAGCATACTTTTGTGGGTCTACATTCTGCTCTCATTTCAGACAGATAAAACCTGTGCTCCTGCAAGTCAAATGACAGGTAATCTGTGTTTCCACAAGGAGGTTGCATTATGATCCCCCTGTGTTTGCAGGAGTTTTGGGCAAAATATTTGGGACTAATCCTGGAACAAATCTGCAGAAACCAAACAAGTTGTTCAAAATACGCATCAGAGCAGGTAAGGAATAGAAACTTCCCCTGTTTTTCCAGATCTCAAAAGCAACCTTGCCCTCCTTTGGATTGGTATTATACCACTTCTTAGTCATAAAACCAAATTATATTAAATTCTTTCACTAGTTTTGGTTTGGGCTTTCCATTTTTCACATCCTTAGTTTGAAATATTTTTCTAATATATTCATATTTATTTCCAGGCATGCAGCCTACTTTTATTCTGGCTTTTGCATCTTTTTTTCCTTCTCTGTTTTAGTCCAATGTAAACGATTCCCTTTCAGCACACACAGTACCCTGCCATTTATTTAAGATTGAAAGAAAGCAAGAAAACAGTTTTCACATGCAATTTCTAGGACATCTCCAATTCCGTGGCATGTTTTGGCCAGTCCCTAGGTAAAGACCAGTCATGGTCATTGGCAAAATAAGTTCGGATGTGTGGCTAATAGAACTTGTCTACAGTTTAAAACACTTTGGTCTACTCACAGTCATATTTTAAGTTACTTATTATCAGGTTTTTATGAACTGTTTAATTGTATTTGCAAACACGAGGTGCAATGTTGCATTCAAGTAGTTTTATAGTCAACTTTTACTTTACCTAAATTTGCTATTCTAGGTGTGGGGCCAGCCTGGACCTTTGGAAATCACCAACACATTAAAAATGCCAAAGGAAAAGAGGGCTGTTTTGATGTTCTTTGTTTCCAAGAAAGAAAAGCACATTGTTGTTTGCTAGAAATGCATGTACTCATTTTCATGGTCAATCTAAGTTTTACAGCCTGGTGTTGGATACCTTCCTGGGTTTTTTTTGGGTTTTGCCTTTTTGCTTGTGAAAATGTATAGATGGCTTATTCATTAGGGCAAATTAGCTGCTGCTTTGCAGTGTGGGTAATCACACTAAAGCCAGTGGGTTTCTCAAACTTAAGTCAGGAAGATTATTAGTTCTGTTTTTATATATCATCCATTGCAGTGGGGCCTTTGCCCACAGATTTGGTTTTGAGACTCTGTAATAAACCACAAATATAATAGTTAGTAATGCTTTGGCTCCTTGGATGGAACATCTGTCTGACCTGCTCCGTAACCAAATTGATCTTTCTTCTTTAGAATAATACCAAGATTGGAATTTCGTCCCTATTTGTTGCAAAAGTTGATTGTACCCACATTTTTTCTGAAGGGTTAAAGCCTTTAGTACCAAGAAAGAATTTTATTTTCAGAGTTCTCTACTGTAGTATGTGAAAATAACACCGGAAGTTTCTAGGGTCCCAATCCCTCTTTGAGCTGGATTTGCAAGCTAGGTATTTAGGTATCTATTCATCTGCAGGGGTTCAGAAGTGAAAGCTCAGTACAGCAGCTCTGTCTGAAGTGCTTCAGGGTGATTTTGGTGCCCCAGCTGTGATCTGAGCACACATTAGACAGAACAGGGAGTTCTGGCTGGGTAGGAATAAAATGGAAAACACTCAAGAGAAGAAATTATGTTTATACTTTCCCCTGTGTTTGGCAACTTATCCAAGATGTCCGAAAATTGATATCCTACATGCAGAGTACTTCATGAGTGAGCAGTCACTTCCAGGATGTGACTGACAGAAGATGCTGTCTATTGTACATTTGCTAAGCAGGTGAATCACTTCCTTGGTAGGTAGGAGACTGAAAGGATTCAAAGAAGCAGTGAAACTCAAGAGAGTACCCTGGTCCCAAAGGCAGATCCCAACCCCTCCCTGGAACATCTGGAGTTGTGAGGATGCTCTCACCTCTCCCCTCTTTATGGAACTGGGCCAGTGTTGATGAGGCAGAGCAGCTCCCTATTCCACAAGTTGTGGCATTAGCAGGAGGGTGTGGTAAATTAAATTAATGAAAAGTTAAACAGCATCAACTGACAGCAATGGTAACATCTCTTCCCAGCTCCTTGCTCCCTCCACCTTGATAGCATACCCTCTGGCTCTGTAAATAAGGTGTTCATGAAGGACTGAGATGTGGGTTTAGATCTTAGTTACAGATATCTCACAGCACTAATTAAAGATTAGAAATGAAGTCTTCCTTCTCCCCCTGTTGTGTTGGTGAGTTCTGTGACCACTGCCAGGCTTGACTCAGCAGGAAGAGTACTGGTTTGTGTTGCTGCCTTGCATTGCTTCGTCCTGAAAAGATGCCCAGAACTGCCAGGACAGAGGCACTTCTGGAGACCCTCCAGCACAGAACTCTAAATGCTCAATATATGCTGGTATCAAAGAAATAGATAAATAGTTATCTACCAGGACCATGAAAAGCTGTGTAATTCTTTTGTGGGTGGATGGTTTTAGCATGAGTACCTAACATACTATAGTCAGGTCATAGGTCTCCCCCTTAAATCCTTCTGGTCCTGTGCTGATTTTTTTTCCAAAGGGCCTCAAGCCTGGCTCACAGAATTCTCGGTACCCTTGGAAATCTGGCTATGGGAATTTCCTGTGAGTTCCTAACTGTAAGACTCCTACGACATGGATATTTAAATTTTGGAGATTTTTATGAGTCCTGTCAAATTTCTCCACTCTTCTCCTCCTTCCTGCCTCTTATTTTGGTAGATAAAGCAATTTTTATATCTGAGGAACTCAAAATGTTTTTGCATCTTTCTTGTGTTATATTTCCTTCTCTGGACTCCACTAGAGCTGCTCAAATGTACTGACAATGTGTGTAGGATTGCTTTTCTCCATTTTAATACGTTTAGCAGAACAAAGATTTTAGCTGTTATGTCAGTTTGCTGTGCCAGTGATTTTAATATTTTTAGCTCCTGGTATAAAGAATGTGTATGACTGAAGATGCTTAAGAAAGTTTGAGGCTGTCTTTGACTAGAGCACTGAAGACTGAAATTCCTATTACAGTACCTTATCTGAGAAGCAAGATAAACTTAATTCATCTGTATGTGACACCTCCACAACCCCATCCCCTAGCAGGTGGACAAAAACTGAAGAAAAGACTTGGCTGGGAATCTAAGGGAGTGTGTGTGTGTACATCAATTGATGCTTGCTTAGGGTGGTAACAATTTTCCTGTGCTCTTGCTCCCATTCCCCCTTTCTTCTTTCTTCTCCCACCACAACAGTGTGATGAAGGTGTACTTTCAGAAAGATAATTCACTTTCTTTTTTTTTGCTACTGCTGAGCACAGTGCAACTGAATGCCCCTCTGTGCATGGGTCTTGGGTTTTGGGACAAAGTGGTAGTCTAGTCCTTACTGATAGAGCCAGACTCTGTTCGTTTGTTTTAAAAGCATTTGCTACACTTGTGTTGTGAAAGGCTGCATAAACAATTCATTGAAAGCAGCATAAACATGCTTAATGATCTGTTAGCAAAGACGGTGGGGAAAGCTGATTGTAGGAGAAAGGCAGTTCCGTCAGTGCGGCAGCTGCATTTAGTGTCTTTCTTAAATCAGCCTGAAAATGAAACTCTTCAGTTTCTATCCTAGCAGAGAAGAGCAGTTCATAGCATCATAGGGTAATGCAAGTGTGAAAGAATATCAGGAGGTTTCTAGTCCAGCTTCCATATCAAAGCAGGGTCAGCTATAAAATTCTGAAAGGTGATGAAAGAACAATCAAAGATAAAAGAACTGAGGAGAGTTCAGACATTTGGATAAAAGGATCAAATGTCAAAAAAAAAAAAAAAAAAAGAAAAGAAAAAGAATAAATGCAAGGGTATAACAGGGAAGCAATGAAGTAGTTACTAATATATTGGCACAGCAGAGTGTCATAGCTTGCAGAGGCCTTGATCCAAAGTCTCTTACAATCTGCCAAAAGATTTGCAGCAAAGTGACTGAGCTATGGATTAGGTCCACAGATTGATAGTTCATGGAAAGAAAAAAAAGTGGCTTGTAGTGCAGTTTGGCAATAAGAATGCATTGGTAGGCTTGGTAGGTTTTCAGCAGCATTGCTACATGGTAGGGAGAATCTAAACTTGGTTCTCATTACAGGTATGTGGAAGGGCACAAAGCAGAGGTCTTTCCCCTGTTTGGGAGGGAAAGAGCCAGCTCTGAGTCTCCGTAGCTGTGGTGTGCATCACAGTCATTCTCTTCTGGGGAGTCCAGCAATTCTTTGAATTTCACAAGATTAGCCCATTACTCCAGCCTGTCTAGCTCTGAATGGTAGCTCTGCTCTTGAGCAGATTGCCTGGTCCCTCTATGTTGGTGTCAACTGCAAACTTGATGAAATTGCACTCTGTCATCTCCTTCAGATTACTGATGAAGACTCTAAACAGGACAAGTTCCAGTATAGACCCCTGCAATGCTGGCTTGTCACTAGCCACCAGGTAGAGTACAACCCATTAACCTCTAACCTGTGAAACCAGTTTTTTACTCACTTGTTTTTCCACCCATCGAGACCTTAATGTCATAACTCGGATACAAGATTATTTTGGGAGACAATGTCAAAAGCCTGGTTGAAGTCAAAGTAGACGACACTCACTACCTTCCTCTCAGCTAGAAATACAGGAAATTTATCATAGAAGGATAACAGATCAGTCAAGTGTGATTTACTTCTGGTAAGTCCATGCTGGCAATCTGATTTTGCTTCTCCATGTGCCCAGAACCAATATTTTGTCTGGATCAAGTATTTGTCTGTAATCCCTGACTTGGTCCTCATACTGTGCTGTTAGCAGCTCTCCTCTCTGAAATTTTTCATTTAGCACAGAGGCCTGGGAGAGCTTGTTGAGCTATGACATCTTTATACCCAAGCAAACAAGGTATTAAATACATCAACTAACCTGCTATCACTCAACCACTGCTCTGTTTAGCAGCCACTTCACATGTACCTTGTTTAGCCTTTTACTACCAATTCGGTCACAGAAGCTTTTTTTGTTGCCCTTGACATTCCTTGAAAGTCTGGACTCCATCTGACTTTTGACTTTTGTGACACCATCTCTGTGTGCCCTATGTGGCAATGTATCCAATTTCCTCCTTAATATTCTAGCCCTATTTTCCCTTTATGTTGCCTTTTTCCATTGGAGCTGTCATGACTCTCCTGCTAAGTCTTATCCTGATAAGTCTGCTTGGTTTCCTAAGGATTGTGATGAACTGTTCTTTAAAGACCTGGTAGCATCTCTGATCAGCTCATTCTTTTTAGTGAATCTAACTGTGCATTACCCTTAGTTGTCCATTTTGTACCCGAACCAAGAACTTATCTCCTTTCACAAACTCCACTGTATCATCTTTCCGGCAGTTGTCAGAAAGGTTAAATTTCCCTTTGAGATCCACGGTCTGTGATCCAGAGATTTCCATACAATTGAATTACTGCAATGATGGAAATACAATGCTGACCAATGAGACGTTAGTGCAGATTGCTTCAGCTATAAAACTGTAAATAATTAATCTTAGGATCATACGATCCTTGAATTTCAAGTGCAAAAACACCTCAGGTACCATTGCCTCCATCAAGGGCACCTGTGAAAACAGACCAGATTATTCAGGTCTTTATCCGTGCCAGTTTTGGAAACCTTCAAGGGTGAAGAGTTCACAGCATCACTGGGCAATCTATTCCCATACTTGACTGTCCTCACCTTCTTATGTTTAAAAGTAAACAAGAAAAAAAAAAGAGAAGAAATGGATATGTTCATCATCATTTTGTGGGTGACAATTTAATGCATCCATTAGCAAATATTCATAAACTTTTTTTAATAACTAAGAGATCATGAAATAAATTATAAACCATTCTGTGACACAGCAATTGGAAGACAATTGTCTTCAACAAATTTGTCTTCATTTTAAGATGTCATCTTAGTGTGTCAGCCACTTCTTTTCACAGGCTCCCTCCATTAGATCTGCAGTGAGTATTGTCATTGCAGTACTGCACTGTGTAATAAGTATTAAGACATTTTTAAATTCAGCCTTATTTTGCAGCTATGGTTTGAGGTTACGTTGCCACAGACTGAGGGAGGCACAACATTGTAAAACAGAACATTATCTCCCATCATATCAAAGGCATATGTCTTAGAGTTACAGTGTCACCACAGAAATTTTGTAGAGTAACAGAATGATATTGCATTGCCATCATATTAGTACCAGTTGCACTCTGACATAATTTTATATCCTCCTTTTCCCACCAGTGTTTCAAGTCTGGTATTGGTATGCAGCAATTTGGGACATACTTCGGTAATGATGTAGGTTTATAAAGACCATAACATGGATGATTCATGCAAAACATTTTTTCTCTTTTTTTTCCTTATTTCTGGACAACTTCTGGCAAAACTTCTAAAACCAGCCACTAATCTAACATAAATATAGAGGATACTTTTCTATTTCTAGAGGTAAATGTTCTTGAAATGGGGCTTTATTTTAGCACTTTAAGGACTGCCAGCATACAGTCATGTCTTACCATCTGGAGTCACACTCACTTGGAAAGCAAAACAGTGTCCATTTGCAGTCATGACTATTTGTGCTAGTTCCCACTTCCCCTCCCCAACATGTTTTGGTTTTGTTTCTAACAATGGCTATTTTAGCTCCAAGAAAGGTATGCATTTCTAACAACAATAAGATCCAAGAAGAGACCTCACCCTGAAAAGAGTGAAAGTGCCCTGTGAAAGAAGTGGGGACCCTCCTTATAATGAGATTCTCTATCAAGATGAGAGAGGTTTGGCAAGTCTGAGGGACAGGCTGAACAGCTTCTTCCTCTGAGTAAGGAATTCACCCCTTTTAGTAGGGAATAGGTAAATGCTCTCCCTGGACTGGTGCAAACACATGACATACCCCTGCACCACTGAAAAACAATCACACACAAAGTTCTGTCCTGTTCATGAGGATATGCTGTAGCAGGGAAGCTTTCAAAAGGATTCTAGTCCTTTTTCCTATGTTCTTTAGCCTGGCTCTGCCTCTGCTCCTGAGCTTATCTTTTGGGAGGATGGGCCAAGTTTGAGAGGGCAGGTGAGAGAAGGTATTGCACCAAGAGGTGTGCTGTGCCAGGTGCTTTCCCTTGGACAATGTGTACCTGACTGAAGCTGTGCCATTTGTTTGGTTGGTGCTCCAGAGACCAGAGGCTACAACCTGCACCACTGTAACCAACAGTAAGAGAGAAGAGTGTCTGAGGTGTGTCTTCTGTATCTGTGGCCACCGTTGAAGGATCCGATGGGCAACAAAGGAGCTGAGGAAAGTCTGGCAGAGAACTGTAAACTTTGCCATCCTACAATCCAGACAGATATCCCAAATATCCTGCTGCTGGCCTCTCTGAGAGACTGGTGTTTTTGAACTTCGGAACTCTTCAGATGGAGAGGTGAACTGTGAAATATTTGAAACAGGGAGCTCTGTCAGGCTCTCCCACATTCCAGGAGATGCCTTTTTTTTGGTGGGCAGTAAAGGCCTTCACTCTGTTTCTGTGTGCCTCCGTAACTGATTTTTTCACAGATATAAATCAGAAATGCAATGGCTCAAGCTTCCAGGTTATTTAAGTTCCTTCTATCAAAAATTAATCAGCACCCTGATTCTCAACTCTCAGATGTACGCTTTTCCATGTAGATTTTTTGTGAATATTGGATCAAATATGGTCTACTCCAATTTAGATTCTCACAAATAGGTTTTCACTGCAAACCTGGAACTGAGCACAAATCCAGGCCCTGCTCATCTGCTCTTTATTTAAGTTACTTCAAAAACAAATGTTTCTCCCATGTTGCCTGCAGTAAGTGGGCTGATTAACATAAGTACAATAAATCAGTTAATAAATTTTCAAGTACCATCAGGACATGCCTGTGTAAAAAATTCATGAGTACATACTCCTTCTGACATAAATTTTATTCAATTTCTTGCTGTCCCTCCCCTTATTTATCTGTGGCACCTGGCACATCCCACACAACAGAGGTCTACTTTGTCACAAGTGTCAAAGCACTGAACTAGTAATGAGCCACTGCACTTCCAGTGAGATGCTTGCATTTTGCCTTCAGTTAATCTCAGTAGGATCATCGTCCCCTACAAGCGCCCCAAAAGCAAGAGGCAGACTCCTTCAGAAGGCTATTTAGTTTCTAGGGAAGCTGAGTTGTCATCTGATAACCCTAATTTTAATGTGAGGAGTTTTTTTAGAGAGAATCTGTGTGGACTTGAATCTTAATTCAGGATCCTTTGGTTAGATGAAATGAACCTGGGCCCTCGATAGGACTTGAGTATGCAAGCCTTTGAGGATTTGAGCCTAATCTCTTTGTACAAGAGCAAAGTCAAATCTTTCCTATTTGCTCTTTAAAGCCTGACAATTTTTTGATGATATTTAAAAATAGTAATCTCTGATAATGACTCATTTTTAGAAGTTATTACTTGCCTCTAGTTTTCTTTTAGCAGAGATAGAGATAAGAGCAAAATTGGATTATAATATTTTTCTAATACAATCTTGTTTATTATTGGATTTTTCTAAAGCAAACAAATCCAAAAAGTCTGATGTTCCATTTTAACTTTAAATGCATGTATTAATGGAATTAGGTACAAATCAGAGTTTAACATCTTGAATTGATTAATATTTTTGCATTCCTTTTTACTTACTTAAGTGCCTTTTTGGCCAACCATGTAGAACTGAAATAGTGAATTAGTAATTACACAGATGGTACACGATTGCCTGTTATCAGATAAGAAAATCAAATCCACAGAATGAGTATAGTTTTTGCAAAGAGATACTTGCTTTTACAGAAATGCCTGTTTTGACCTGCTGGTTTGGCAGATAACCATTCATGTAAAACAAAAGATAGATGAAACAGCTTCTCTTTAATCTTGCTCTAACATCTAAAACAGCTGTTGCTATGGGAAATATATTTCCCATGCAACTGTCCTGAATATTACGTGGTGAATCTAATCCTTGCCTTATGCATGCATTCAGAAAAGAGAAAAGTGATGGGGTTTTGGATGTCCTTCCCTTCTGCCCTCTGCTGTAGTTGATCTGTTCAGCCTTCAAATATACTGCTTATTTCCATTGCATTTCACTCTATAGAACGATACATCTTTTAATGAGCTACTCTCTTGCTATCTTATGAATATGCAGATTACATTTGAAATTACTAGGTGGAAAGAAAAGCAAGTTAAATACCAGTACCCACTTGGTTAAGCTGTCACGCTATTGTTATATTTCTACAGAAATGCCAGCCAAATTTCCCAGGTGTGCTTTACACATCTCTCACATGACATCAAAATAAAATCTTTGCATTGAAATAATGCATACAAATATACTGGTGTTTATCAGGAAAAAAACCCCATGCATGCTGTAAGTTCATCCAAAAGAAACTACATTAAAGATCCGGTGTGAGACAGAATTTTGGATGAGCTCTAAGCAACTTTTCATCAGCATGGTTCTCTGAAGAGAAACACTTTCCAGTGTTGCTCCTCTTTATAAATGAACTAACTTCAGAGGTTACCAAGCACCCAAACAACTGCGCTGTTTCAGACTTGCAGTACATTAATAAATAATGATGTTTATGAAAGATATTGCAGACATTTTCCAGGGCTGTACAAAGCCCGAAAAAAGAGAAATCCAAAAGAAGTCTCTAAGGTCTTTTATTTGTTTGGGGGGGGAGGCCAAGGGCATACAAGCTTAATGTGGGAAGTTTACTATGAGTTGAAAGGTCACTGCTGACTGCCTGTGATCTTTGCTAGAGAGAGGGCAGACGTCCTCAGAGTGAGCACACCGACTGTCTGAACTGGCAGCCCTGTGTTTGTTTATTTGTTGTGGCAGTTTCTTCAACACTAGCCCAGCAGAAGGTTGCTAAATGCAAATATAATTAGAAAGGTCTGAAAATCCTTCACTGTAGAGCCTAAGCAGCAGAGGGAATGAGTAAGCAGATCCAGAGGAGCAGGGTGTGTACCTCTTCAATGAACTTCTGTCAGAGAAGGTGATACAAATCCTATCACCTTTTGTTTAAGGTCTCATCAAGCAGCTTTGAGGACGATTTCAGATCACTCATTATGTTTAATGAATAGGATTGTTTGTGTATGAAGTCATCAAAATGTTGTCACACCTCAGTTAATTACTGTAATAGGGCCTCTGCAATGGAAATTAAGTATGAATGCATGAAGACATCAAACAGCAGAAAGCAGGTATGTGTGCATGCACACCTACTCATTCTCTGCACCACTTGTAGTTTTCTGTCTGGCTCAGAGACATCTTTCTTCTGTGTGCTGCAGCTGACTGCCCTCAGTGCCCTCGAGTGCAGAGACAGACAAGCCCTTAAAAAGCAGGTATGTCTATAGGTTCATTTCACACTTTTCTGATGACCACCAAGCCTTGGAGTGCCTTCACTGTTGCTCTCCCAGCCTTCTGTGAGGCTACGTGCTTTGCTGTATGGCCTGCAGCAACCGTATCACAGGTTTCTCAGGAGATACTTTGGTATATAGTTGTGGTCTAGCAGGCTCTGGTATTGCTCTGACAAGCTTTAAGAGAGGATTTCAGAGGGCCTTTAAGGTGCTTTCACAGGCCTTTACTTTGTCTTTCTCTAGGAGCCCAGCTACACAGCATGTCAACATTTTTGATAGCTTTGGGTTCTTCCTCAATGACTCTCTGCCCAACTGGCAGAAATTAGAACTAGAGAGGGGCGGGCATTGCTGTGAAACAGAATACCAGTGTTTGTCAAACACTCATGCAATGGATGTGTAGAATATGAGTTAGGCAGACATGATGAAATAGCTCAAGCTGTTGGACTGGCAACTGTGCAGGTTCCAAGAATCATGTCTCTGCATGTGGCATCTATTCTAGGTGTTGTACTTTCTCTTCACTCCAATTTTGCAGATGATCAAAGAATGAAGATTTTAAAATGCAGAAGAGAGAATTTATCATCAAATATATAACATGTATGAAATATATGTATTTTCAAGTTGTTAACAATTTACATGAAGATTTTTGGTTTCCACTTGCTCAGGACATTATCTGTGGAGTCATTAAAAGACGAAAAGTTCTAGACTGAGGGATGCATAAAAAGCATGTAATATAAATTCTTTCATGGTGTTGGCTGCCCAGAAAACAATCCACTCAGTATGCAAGACATATATGCTGAAGAGAAGGGAGAGGAGAAGCAGTGGAAAGCAGCACTCACCTGTAATCTTGTAAGACAGCAAACATATCACAGGTGACAATTTGTCACTAAGCCCAGATGCAAGTGGAGGAAAAAAACACTGAGTCTATCACAATATCAGAAAACAGAGGGCTAGAGGATACATAGCTTAAAGAAATGCAATTTGTGTGAAATGCGAAAGTAGAAAACAATTGCCTGAACTGAGATGTGTGCTCTTTTAACTCTATTCCTTCTCTTGATAAAAATATCAGGCTAAATTAAGCTCTGATGTAACTGCCACAAAGCCAGTGGAGTTACACTGAGGATAAATTGCTGCTATTAATCATCAAAATCAATAACAATTGTGTCTTCATGCCAGAAATCAATCTGGTCCATTACAAAACCAATTTTTTTAAAACCAAAGCTAAATTTAATTTGTTTTCTATGCAACAACATAAACTTAAGCTTTGATATGTAAAGAAGAGCCCATGTCCTGGCAAACGTGCCTCCAAGCCTTAACCTACCAGCTATGTGTATGAGAGAGTTCAGCATCCCCTCTCTGCCGTTCACTTTCCTTCATGTGTGCCTGGCTCCATACCACCCTCCTGCATGTGCTTGGAAGATAGGGATTTTGGAGTGCATGGAGGCAGATGTGAGATAAGGAAATATACATGTGGTACTGTGCCTCATACCATGATCTTGCTTTGTGCAAACACATGCACACCCAACACTTGGTGCATCCCTAGAGTGGTCAAAGAAAATTTCTGCTCCTCTGCATAATAGCACTGTAGGAGGGTGTATGAATGATGGAAGGGAATGGGAATAAAACAAAGCACTTTTGTGTGCTGTCTCAGATTTCTCACGACAAATAAGCTAACATGAAACAAACTAACCCACCTGAAGCAGGGAGCCGTTACATTTCATCCAAGTGTTTTAATGGATAGGTTACTCTGACATGCTCTTGACCTTGCTTCATTTTGTTGCCATGGGATCCTCCTCACAAACAAAACCAAAGACCATTCCTGCACACGAGCACAGTGGGAGATACCATATGGACAGAACTGGAGATGCGAGTCACTTCTTTATGTGGGGAGCAGGATGTGAAATGTTTTCTCATACTTGCTCCACAATTTTGACTTTAAGGACCTTTGTGAAGAGTCAAGGGTGGCACAGTTCTTATTGTTCTGGTGCGCACAGTGAAGAGATGGGTATGCTCTCCATCCCTGTTTTCTCCCTATTCTGCTTTGCAGACTCAAATTTCCCAACATGCAGACCACTTTGCAGAGGGAACTTATGGTTTTTTATATCTTGTTCTGGACAAATTTTCCTTTTTTTTTGGAAGAGATGTGTGTTAGGAGCTCTAGGTAATCCAATATTCACCAGACACTTGCATTGTAATATGCCCTGAAGTGCAACTTCCTCCACTAACCTTACCCCTTCTGCAAAGGGGGATTGACCTTAGTGACAGGAGTCTCCAGATTCTCAGGTGATTAAGTACCAACTCCAAAATTATACCTTAGAAGAGTGATTCTTAAACTTTCTGACTGGGACTCAAATTCCAGATGTAACACCCATTTCTCTCACTATGCTACCCCAAATAATCATATTAATGACTGTGTTTGTCAGGCTTGCAGCTTCAGTTGTAGCTGCTATGACCTTAATGGGAGCCAGCTACCTCAAAGTGGGGGAGTGATTACGCTTTCTCTTACAATAGTAGGGGAAAATTTGAGTCAAGGGGCTGTGCTGCTCCCCGCCCGTCTGGTCAGCCAGTGGTGGCTGGGCATCTGATTTCCATTTGTGGGTTAGAAAACTGCCTTCACATAGCATACACCTGGCAGCTCACCCCTTAAATTGCACACTACTGGCACACTGCTGGTGTTGTCTATTTTACAAGTAACTTTGAGAGACAAAAGTATTATTTTGGCAGCACAACAAAGAGTATTTGATGTAGCCTTTGTCTTTTATCAGAAACAATAGCAGAGGCAAACTGAGATAATGTAGGTTCCTGATTTTTGTGTGCATGTGTAAGATTCCAGGTTAAGTTAATTCATTCTGTATCTATTAAAAACTCTGCTAGTTTGAAAGGCTTCATTTACATTCCAGCTAGAGTGAAAGTTTTATTTCTATCACGAATCTCACCATTAATCAGAGTTACATGCAATTTACACCACCTTCAAAGAGCCTGTAAAAAGATAAAGAAAAAATTTTAATCAAATGGCAAAATCCACTGGGAAAAATTAGACTCTCAAATAAATTGTTTCAGCATGCATGACTTCTGTGGCATTGCCAATGTAAATCTATGCAGTAGGTCACCACAATGGAGTCCATAGTGGCTAAGTCTGAGGTTTTGCTTTAAGTATGTTTTTATAAAAGCATGGCTATCTAGTTGCAGAGTGTTCTGGGGGAACTAAAAATGTGTCTTTAATACAGTATATGCAAAACAAGCCAGATTTCTTTGCTGCCATTACTGAGATGTGCATAAAGAAATCATACACAGAACTTCTCTAATTTACTCCATTGTGCAGCTCTTTAAAATCTCAGTATGAGCTTTGTTTGTCATGGCCACTGTTCACTTGCTAGGCAGCCTGTCTTCACAGTGATTAAGATAATGAAAACAACATTATAGGTCAGGTTTTATAAGGACAGATGAGTTTTACAGGATGTTGATTATGTTAGTATTAGACAGATATATCTTAAACAAATTCTGCATATGTTGTAAATTATATAGACACAAAATTTAGAATAAATTTTTAAAAATCAGTTTATTTTTATTATTTATAACCATTTCAACCCACATTTCTATAGTCTTCAGCCGTGCACAATCTAACCTGCTTCGGGTTCAAATTTTTATGGTGCATTTCCTATAGGAAAGAATCTGTAAGATCTAAATATTGAAATGTAAATCAATTGAGAGATCGTTCATTTAAAAAAAAAAGATAAACAAACCAAAAACCAATTACTATGTTTAACAAACAACCAAAGCATTTCCTTGTATGCCCAGGTTTTGCAGAAAGCCTATGGGCCTGTGTCAGCTGTAAGCCATTCCTGTGTTGGCAGATCAGGAGCTTGCTGAGGTGCAGCAGTATATGGAGTCACATAGAGCATGCTCAGACTTCCTCTAATTTGCAGCGGCTCTGGGCAGTTCTTGGATCCACACATGCTGCACACTTCTCTTTATCTTAAATATAGGACAAGGAGGACTGACTGGCAGCAGCGAGTAACTCCCCAGCATTTACTGCTAATTTAAATTCAAAGTAGAAGAACTTCAACCAATTTGACTAGAAAGAAAGTGCTTCAAATAAAGGCTATAAATTCCCCTGTGAGCACAAGTGTCCTTGCTGACCTGGATTTTTGGTAGTCAGGTGTGTTCAACCTTTGGATGAATTAGCTTATTTGAGATGCTGAACATATTCAGAATACCACGACAGTACTCTATATAATAGTACTGCAACATGCAAAATATTACATTATATGTACTCTGATGTCATTACCCCATTGACTTAGAAAATTAAAATTATGATGTGGAAGTGACAGTATTTGCACACAGGTGCATTTTATTTCCCTGCAAGTAGGAAATTTGGAGGCATATAGGCATTTTCTCAGCATTTTGCCCCCAATTTTCTTCCTACAATGCATGTATTGTTGCCATCACAGCTCATGTTTTTAGTAACTGGAAGCATCAAACCATTCAAAATAAGCTGCAAAATAAGCACTCCTAGGTTATGTCTTTATAAACCACCAGAAGAGAACTGCATGCTACAAAGATGAAACAAAAATGTCCTGTTATTTATTGTATAAGGTGATGACATTAGCCCCCAAATGTAAAAATGCGATTGTCTTGTATTAAAAATTATTTTTAATATGTTGCTTAGAAGGGGTGAAATAGATTTTTAAAAAAGCTGAACATTTAAGATGCCAATTTTTGGTATTTATGTGGCAATAACAATAGCACCTGTTGGATGCTGGAAAATGTCAGGGGCTGAATTAATAAATTACGTGGTTTGTAACCGTTTTGATGTTAATTTTCAAATTTGTCTTTGGGTGAAGATGTCCCTGGTGTATGCAGTCTTTGCAACTCACTCTTCCTAGTAGAGAAACAAAACCAGAATGTCGAGCACTTATATCTGAAAGTAAATGTTTTGAAGAGTCTCAGTCTTTCAAGGTCATTGGTGTGGTTTGGAGGCCTTACTTTTTTTCCTGTATGATACAGCAGTAGCAGCCCTGGTTTTGTTGGGCTCCCCTGAACTCCCAGAAAATGACCACTGTGGGTTGTATGACAGACCTGGAACAGCTGCTGCCAGCTGAAGCACTGTGGAGCACTGGTACCAAAAATTGGTTTCACCCTTCTTGCAAGATGGTGATCTAAGGCAGCCTGGGTACTCAGAGGGGCAGATGATCTGTAACAAAACGTGGCGTTTGCCATTTGGAGCCAAAAATCCCATCTGTTGGAGGAGGACAGAAATGGAACACCAAACTTTCCTATGCTGCAATGTGAGGTTGTTTTGGGGTTTTTTATTTTGCACTTTCATGCGCATTTTTCTAATCTGAATTCAAGCCTGATGTCATTTGCCTTCCCTTCCTCAGTGGAAGGTTTTCTCACACTCTCATCACTTCAAGGACAAAAACACCAGGGAGTGGATCCAAATGGCTCATTCATTTTGGCAAATTTGATGTATCATCAGGATCAAAGCAAGTCTCTGCTTCAAGATGTTTTCTGTGCTGTTTCCCCAGCTTCCTAGGGAGTTGTTTCTCCTCTCTGTGCTTCTGGGGAGGTACACCCTACACCCTCCTTTCCTTGTTCTGTGGTATCTTGGTTTCCTTCCTGCAGCTGTGGTGGGTATGGCCTGAAGCCCAGGGTCTTGGTGGAGCTGTTCTGCCACTGGAGTTTTCTTTGTCCTGTCTGGGACAGTTTCCCTAGGTTTCTAAACTTCTTTTTGTCTTTTCTCCTAACATTAGTATCACTCATGAATATCATGTCAGTGTTTTGAGAGAAAACATTTTCATCTGCACAGAGGTCTTTCCATCCCCTCATGTGTCTACTGAAGTAAGACCTAGCAAATTCTGCCATGTATTTGCTAGGTAAAGGTGCTTTTCACAGAACCAAGCACAGGAGTCTGCAATGCCAGCCTATGTATCCTAGTGCAGTAACATGCAGACTCTGAATTATGTTGACCTTTTCCATGCACTACTTCTTAAAAACTTACCTCTCTTTGTTCTGCAATGATATTTTTATACATGCCATTTGTGGAAACTGATGAAGCTGTGTTGTGATGAGTTAAATTTCCTAAGTAGCACACAGTAGCTATGTGACTGGCTGGACTGGTTTGTCTGGGTCTTCTTCTCTGTGGAGGTTTATTTTTCACTGCTAGAACTGAGAATTCACTATGCAGCAAATGGGCGCTGGCCACTTTCATTGCAACCACTCTGCAGTAAGCTATAGTCTCTACGGAGCTCACTGTGTGCCCTTTAAACAGTTCCTAAATGGTCTCCTGGGAAAGATTAACACAGAATGATCCTGGGATATGCTTACATCTGTCCTAAGGAGAAGACAGGACTGTTATTTCCCAACATGCAGACCACCTGCTGCAATTTCTGTTCACACTTTCATTTTAGAGGTATGAAGTCACCTCATAAATTCCAACAGCAGAGTTTTTGGGTCTGCAAACAGGAGCTTTGCACATATCTGCTTGACATGTGTAAAGATCTCTGCACACACTATAGAGATGCTTTTGAAAATGTTCTTGAGGTTCACCTCAGAATGCTGTTCAATAAACCTATGAGTCCAGGTTAAAATGCTTTTGTATTACCTTTTCACCCTCTCACTGCATTTATCAATTTTAGAGGGAGGGAACTGACAGCCAGTATATACTTTTGAGTAAATACAGCAGAGATGTTGAAAATGAAAGGATAGGAGAGCTACGACTAGAACTAGTGAAAAAAGATTATGACTTTTATAATTTCTTAAAACTTTTGAAGAATATTTTCAAGCTATTCTATCTTTCATCAGCAGCACCATGGTGTATTTGATACTGAAATAGGAAACCACAGTATCACCCACCTCTGGGAGATAATCTGTGGCAAGCATACAAATCTGAATGTTGGCACTACATCACTTATAGTTGGACTGCATTGTCTATTGACAGGTGTCCATATAATGCTTGTAGTTACCTATGTAGGTTACTGTTAGAGGAAATAGTACAGCAAAGATGCTTATCACTTCTAAGAACTATGTCACTGTTGAAAATAAGTGCTAGCTATCATTCTGCTCATGTCTCTTAGAGCTAGGGAATTTTTTCTTGGAGTGTGTAAAGGTGTTGTCATTTAGATTTCCCAGTCAAGTACAGGTGAATAGGGCAGCACAGCCTGCAGTGGTGGGGGAACTGTCTGTGCTGCTACTCAGGGAGCAAAAATGAAGTTCCGCCAACTCCAGAGGGAAAAAAAGAGTTCTTCCAGACTTCAGGCATCTGCAGCTGCCAAAGGTGGACTGTCTATGCAAGTATACTTGCTAGTGGAGCACAAGTGAAAATGCTTCTATTGAATCCAGTGCACAAATATTAAGAAACATTTCTGTTCATTCACAGGAGAGATAGAGAAACATGGTAGAAACTCCTTTTTAATCAAAGAAGAAGACCAATTTCAGTTACTGTATATAAGTATCTTGATGTAAGAATAAATACTGGAATTCTCTGGTCATAGAGTTGTTTTATTCCTGTAGTTTGGTGTTCCTACTATAGTTCCTATAGTATCATTTTGTAGTGGAGTATTTAGCTGACAAAGTAAAACAAATACTAGGTTTATGTCTTTTGTCTTTATTCTGGTTATTACAGAAATATTAATACAGCTTGTATCCCCAAAGAGAAAAAATAAGTGTGAGCAATGTGCCAAAAGCAAGTGCTGTGTTCTTTAAAAGATGAGAGAAATTAATAGAAGCTGTTGTTTTGATAAAAGTGCTAGAAGAATTTAAATGAAGATATCTAAATTACCGTTATACTGAAAACAGAGAATTAAGTGCATAGTTAAATGGGTATTCCCTGGCACTCCCATATCTTATTAAGCAATGATTTGAGTAAACACGCAAAAAGGTTCACTCTGTAATGGCACTAGGTAGTATTTTCCTCCACTTCTAATTTATTTTGTCATGTTCCATGGTATGAACAAAATGAATACCACACATGTCTCAAATAATTAGATTTAAGTTGGTTAATCTTGCTAACTATCTGTTCTTCTGTCTGGCGATATCAGGTCGATGCTCGTGAGAAGTGGCATGGAGTGAGAGTACCATGAGCTAAACAAGTCTTACAGAAATGGAGTTGAAGCTGTTGTGAATTTTTAAAAGAGAAAGCCAGCTTCAGAAACAGTGACAGTTTGGGAAGTTCTGTTGAGACTGCAAGGACACAAGCAGGTCACATAAAGCGTTTGATGCCTGGAACAAAATCACGTGCAAGTTTTTTTCAGACCTGGAAGGACATCGCTGTGCTAACCCTAGAACACTGCCAGAGGCAGCCTTCCAGATGTGGTGTCAGTACATGTTGCTATCAGTGAAATTTTTTTACCATTATGTGCAGGGATAATCCCTCCTGGAACTATTTTCCTGTTTAATCCCCTGTTAGCCTGGCCTTTTCAGTACAAGCCAGCAATGTGGCCAAGATACTATAACTCATTCTCTGAGATAGAGTGACCACCATAAACAAAGGTAATAGCTATGTTCTTACATAAAAGCACATGGCTTGCTTTGTTTTGTTTTAGTTAAATCAGCCCTGCGTGGGTGTTTCCCTCAGCAGAGTGTATTGGCAAGACCCAGAGACATGCAGGCACACCAGGTCCAGACAGAAATCCTACTAGTACTTGAAAAATATGAGCCAAATGTGTGGTGGTGTGGTGCTACCCTCTTAGGTACCAAAAAGGACTGTTGTGGCTTAACCCCAGTCAGCAAGTAAGCACCATGCAGCTGCTTACACTGTCCTCCCCCCACCCTGTGGGATAGGAAAGAGAATTAGAAGAGTAAAAGTGAGAAGATTCATGGGTTGAGATAAAGGCAGTTTAACAGGTAAAGCAAAAGCTGCTTGCACAAGCAAAGCGAAACAAGGAATTCATTCATCACTTCCCATGGGCAGGCAAGTGTTCAGTTGTCTCCAGGAAAGCAGGGCTCCATCATGTGCAATGGTGACTTTGGAAGACAAACACCATCACTCCAAACATCCTGCCTGCCTCCTTCTTCTTCCCCAGCTTTATATGCTGAGCATGTCACTGTATGGTCTGGAATATACTTTGGGTCAGTTGGGGTCAGCTGTCCAGGCTGTGTCCCTCCCAATTTCTTGTGTACCCCCAGCCTATTAGCTATTGAGGTGGTGTGAGGATTAGAAGAGGCCTTTACACTCTGTAAACACTGCTCAGCAGTAATTAAAAGATCCCTGAACTATCAACACTGTTTTCAGAACAAATCCAAAACTTCTTCCCATAGGAAAAAAAAAACAACTTTCTCAGCCAAAACTAGGCGGTTCTGGGCCAGGGCTGCAAGGACTACTGTGGGATTGCCTCTGTCTCATAGCACAAGCACAGCCTAGAAGTGTTATCCCTTGAAAGCTGAACAGATGCTACACGTTGCTGTGTGGGACCAGGTGTTGTGTTACCAGTACATGGCTGCTCAAACCAGGGCAACTGCTCCAGCAGAAATGGTGCTGGCTAGCCATCCTGATCCTTCCCAATGGCCTACAGATGGGTCTGAAGGCTGCTGTGCAGACAGCAAATTGTGAACCCTACAGCTTCAGTGTCTGTGCTCGACCTCAAGAAGAAGTTATTTTTATTACTACAGGCAACAGTACTGTTCTGAAAGGTCAATAAACACCAGCTGTGGCTCAGTGCCAGCAAAGTCAGCAGGGATTCAAATAAAATGAGACAGGTTTTGAACAAGATACTGTAGTTTTTTGCTGTGTAATGATCCATAGTTGCATTCATGCAGACAGCATGGGTTGTCAGCCAACTTCATGCATGACTCATTGCCAGCTCTGAAAATACAGACTGCTGCCTGGTGATGTGCTCTGGTCATTTGGGCAGCAGCAAATCATCAGGCAGGGGTAAAAATGAGCATTGGCAGGCAATATATTCAGCTGGAGAGTCAAAGAATCATAGAATCATAGAATGGTTTGAGTTGGAAAGGACCTTAAGACCACTTAGTTCCAGTCCCCCTACCATGGCAGGGACACCTTCCACTAGACGAGGTTGCTCAAGTCCCATCCAACTTGGCCTTGAACACGTGCCAGGGATGGGGCAGCCACATCTGATCTGGGCAACCTGTGCCATTGTCTCATCACCCTCACAGTAAAGAAATTTCATCTTCATGTCTAATCTAAATCTACCCTTTCAGGTTAAAGCCATCCCCCCTTGTCCTGTCATCACATGCCCTTTTAAAAAGTCCCTCTCCAGCTTTCTTGTTAGCTCCTTTAGGTACTGGAAGATGCTCTAAAGTCTTCCCTGGGCCTTCTCTTCTCCAGTATGACCAACTCCAACTCTCTCAGGTAGTCTTCATAGAAGAGGTACCCCAGCCCTCCAACCATCTTTGTGACCTTCCTCTGGACTCACTCCCATAGGTTCATATCCTTCTTATTTTGAGGCCTCAGAGTACTGCAGGTGGGGTCTCACAAGGGCAGAGTAAAGGGGAAGGATCATCTCCTGCAATCTTCCGGTCATGCTTCTTTTGGTGCAGCCCAGCACACAGTTGGCTTTCTGGGCTGCAAACACATGTTGTCAGGTCATATTGAGCTGCTTGTCGATGAATACCCTCATGTACTTCCCATCAGGCCTGCTCTCAACACATTCTCTGCCCAGCCAGCAACTTCTATGACTCATGGAAGTTTGTTTTCAAGAAACTCAAAAAGGACTCATAGATCTAGACCCAGCTCCTAGACCTGCAACAGATTTTCTGCTACATTTCAGTCATCTGCTCCCTTGTACCTCAGGTCTCCATTTCTGCAAAAAATTAGACCAATAAAACCTAACTTTTGTTTTGCACTTAGCTTAACTTTTTTTTGGTTTGTTTATGTTTATGATTTTTTTAACTCATCAGAATATTGCAATAATTTTAGAAATAAAATTTTGCTCTACTCCTAGCAATTGGAATTTAGTCAGCAATTTTACTACTGGGAAAAGTTACTTGTTCTAAGCAGAAAGATCACCAAAACTACCACTCAGGATGAAACTTTGAAGCAGACAAGTACTCCATCTATCCGGACATTAACTCCAAAACAGCAACTGGGTTCATTTCCCTCAGGCTCTGTTTATGAAGGAGCTGCAGAACAGCACATTTTCACAGACAAGATAAACCAAGAAAAAAACCCTGAATTTAGGAGAAGAAAAAGAAACTGAAAGATCAACTTAAACTAAATTAGGAGGAAATGGGGAATACAATGGGAAAATAAAGAAATTCAAAAATGCTCATTTTGAAAAACAGAGTATATGGGCAGTATACCATGTGCACCTATTTTCCACCTGTCATTCAGGATAAATGGAAGAGGGGGAATAAAATTCAGAGCTTCAGGTAAATGAAATAAGGGAGAGTTTCAGAGGTTGTCCTGGGTTCAGCAGTAGCAGTCATTTTCTCCTTCTCAGTAGCTGGTGCAGTGCTGTGGTTTTGACTTTTGGCCTGGGAACAGCGCTGATAACACCGATGT
>JAOEHX010005423.1:0-17848 GCA_025448015.1 Bolborhynchus lineola | reverse complement strand
GGTGCGGGCCCTGGTGGGGACCTGCGCAGCGCCGGGGTCTGTCTATGGCTGATGTTTCGTTTTCCGTTTGGTTTTGGGGTTGGGGTTTGGGCTTTTTCTTTGGTCGTTGTTCGTTTTTTCGTTGGTTTTGCGACAACGAATCGCTCCCTCGGAGCTGCCCGCGCTCTCGGCCGGAGCTCTCCCCGCGCTCCCCGCGTCCCGGGCTGCAGCACCAGAGCCTCCCGCGGAGGGCCCCGGCTCCCGTCGGGGGGCAGCGGCCGTGCAGCGTCCTGTCCATCCCCGCCGCTCCCAGAGAGCTCTTTGGCTGCCGTTTGCAGTCCGAGAGGACGGGTGTGGGGGTACCCGCGCCGGGGGGGCCGTGGGTGCTGCCGGCGGCTCCTGCCCGCTCTGCCCTGGGCCGATCCGATGGGGCGGGCGGTGGACAGAGCTTCCCGCATCCCCGCACGGAAGGACACGCTCCGGATGCACAGCGCCGTGTGTGTGCGGCACCGGCAGCACCGAACCGACCCCGCACACATACTGCGGGAGCCGCGGGGCCTGGCCAGGGTGCCCCGCGTGGGTGCCAGCCCACCCGCACCCATCCATACGAGTGGGGACCATAGGAGGGACTGGCTCCGCTCCGGGAAGGGATGAGCAGCACTGTGGGGAACCAGTTTTGTCCCTCACCGCCGGACCCGACCTTTCCTGTCCTGTCTCCAAACCCAGTTCGTTCCCCGATTCCTTCGGGCAGAGCCGCCGAGCAAAGCGCCTCCAGCGCTTGGTGATTTTGGGATTAAAATGAAAGATAAAAGGGAAGGAACAATTCTGTTTCTCAAAGTTTGTTCCCCCCTCCTTAGGATCTAAGACCCCGGTGCAGGGTGACTTGAACAAATCAGACCGCAGCGTGCACTACAGCTCCTGCTACTCTCCGGCCCGAAGCTCCCGGCCAGTTTTCCTGCAGCCCTTTATCCAGTTGCAGTTTTCCCACAGAATTCCTGAAGTTATTTTGTCCTGGTTTCCCCCTCCCTGCTTCAAAGAAGGGAGGTTGACCCCCTCCTGGTTAACCCCGTCTTGGTTAACCCCCTCCTGGTTAACCCCCTCCTCCGCAGCTGCCCATCATCGGGAGGGCCACCCCTCTGCCTGTGCTCTGCCGCTGCGGCCGGAGGTGACCCACCAGTGAGACCGCCGCGGGTGACACACACAGCCGTGTCTGCTCACCCGGGGGTACAGGGGCTGCAAACAGACACCCTCGTGCCTGTTGCCATCGCTCGTGTGTTTCCAGCCACCACTGGTACATCTGTGCTGTGCTGCGTGCTGCTGAGCATCATCTGAGCCCAGCTCCAGAGGCTTCCTCAAAAGGCTGACAATGACATTGAATTTTATTTCATTTGATTTGATTTTTCCCCTCCCGTTTCTTTTCCCCATCCCTTGAGCACGTCCCCTCCTTTCTGGGAGTCAGGAGCTGCTGAAAGCTCCATCCTCCCCGGACTTTAAGGCTCCTTTTTATGTTCAGGGCCGGTAGCATCACTCCAGCGGATGGGGATCAGGCCGGAGCTCCTCCGGGCAGGCAGGAGGAGGGATGGGGGCCGCAGTCAGCCCCGCAGGGGTTAACCGGCAGCATGGCAAACCAGGGACCCAGGAGGTGGATGGATGGAGCTTGGGGAGAGGCAGAGCGCCGTGTCCCGCTCCCCTCCGGAGGGAAGAGGCTGCTCCCGGTACCGCGGGGATGATTCCCTGCATGCCGCTGGGGCAGGGAGGAGACTGGGACCTCACTGCGGCTTCGGTGCTGCTCTGGTAACAAACCAGGCAGGGATACGGTGAAGGGATGAGTGTGACTGGCCCCGTGAGCCTGGCAGGGGTGACCTGCGGTTTGGGATCTGGCACCACCGAGGTAGTCCATAAGGATTCAAGCGATAGACTCTGTTTACACGCAGGGCATTTAACTTGGGACCTTGTGCATGAGGAATGAAACGCAATGGGTAACCAGTGGGAGAGCAGCCCAGGATACGTGCACCGGTAGGAAAGTGACCCTGGGCACTGGAGCCGCGGTCAAACTGCTACTGGAGGAGTGGCATGGGGGGTTTCATCCATGATGGGGCTGGGACGGGCTCTTGGAGTCCATGATGGGTCCCTGCCTGCTCCGGAGGTCCCGGGACACCCCCCGCCCGGCTCCCAAGGGCAGAGGCCGCTGCTCCCTTCACCCCGTTGCAGAGCCGAAGGGGAAGCGCAGCCAACAGAATTCCTCGGTGTTTGCACTGAGTCCCCCCGGATCCTGCCCACATCAACGACGCGGCGCTGTTACAAAGAGCGCAACACCGCAGGGAAGGGTTTCCCCGTTTCCTAAGCCGGGCATCGTAACTTCCCCTAAATGGAGCCTTTTGGCAGGGTCAGTATCGAGCATCTGGTCCCGTTGGAGTGTTCTTCCTTTTGCTGTTTCCCTCTGGCAGAAGCCCATCAGTCCCCTTTGTCCCAGCCCAGCTCTGGTGACTGGGTTTTCTGATGGGAAGATGTTTCATTTCGTTAGACCGAGCTGCTGGTAAAGAAAATCCTATTGGTACAGCAAATGTACCACTCAAAATACATCTCTCATTTAGACTCTTCTAACTTAACCAGTGGAAGTGCCACGCAATGGACCATGTCCCTCTGTACCCTGAGAATATCAAGCCACAGATTCAAGCAAAGTAGCTTCAAAACCCGATTTCCAGGGCTGGTATCACAGAAGCAATGAGGTGGATGGTGATGGGAAAACACCTTCCAGAAGTCAAACGATGAGGTTCTAATTCGGTGGCGTTGTTTCGCGAGCTGCTCGGTGCACCCCTCCCCGCAGGTCACCCGATGCAGATGTGATTTCAGAGAGCAGGTTGTCTTCCTGATAATAATGACACACTTTGGCCATACGGCTCTCATTTCCACATGTAAGTTGTTCTTGCTATTGGAGACCGTGCCTATTACAGCACCGACACTGACCTTGGCAGGACACAATTGACACACAGATAGAGGCTGATTTCTATTTTTTGTGGTGGTTTTCAATAACCCTATAAATGCTAATTCATTTCCGTGGCAGCTTGCCTAAAAGCAATAGTTTCTACTAAATCATCAGCGGTGGCCGCTCATTGCCCGGGCACAGTGTTGTGATCACAGTTGATGGCAGTTTGCCTCCATTCCACTCTTACCAATAATTTGCAGAGATTAAAAGGGTCTTGGAAATGGAGGCTTAAAGAATTGCTTTCTAAAGACGTTGTTAGATGGAAAAAGGAACCTGGGGTTTCCAGTGCTCTCTAAAATCATTGCCACATAAACCCCAGATTTAGCAGTTTGAAGTGTCACTGAATGGGCTGCTCGCAGCAGAAGAAAGATATTGATGCTGCGAAAGCGAGCTCTGCTCCTGCTGCAGGTGCTGGGCTCGTGCCTGTGCCTGGGCGCCTTATGCTAACTCAATGGCAGGCTTATGGGGGGTATATGTGTGTTATTCTCGCTGTACCTGACATCTACCCCCTTTAAGGTTCCCTTCATCTGCCTCTCTTTACACAGCTATGATTTCCATCGGACAGACACATTCACAGTATTTTCCCTTGTGACTGCAGGTGTTCCTTATGCTGCTTTTTGGGAGAGGAACACTATAAACACATTGAACTCAGCAGATCCTTCTCTGCTCGCCAGATGGATTTTTTCCCTTGGGGCTTTGTTCCCAAGGAGCCTTTCTCACCCTTTTCCTGGCGCCCGCAGTGGGCAGAGTGTCTGCTCTGCCCCACAGATGCTGTGTGTTGGACTGAAGTCACCTCCTGAGCCTCTGACTATCCATCCCATTCGATCCCATCCCCTGGGATACCACAGCCTGACAGGGCAAAGACACATTTATCTGCTGTCTGTGCCCCCTCATCCTCACGGGCAGCTTGGGACACTGCCTGTCCCATTGCCTGGGTGGGTGCTGGCTGTGCCCGCACAGCTTTATCCCTCCTCTGCCCCTGATGCCCAGGCACAGGGATGCTGTGTTTGGGTGCATTAAGCCACAGCTGGGTGCTGGGTGGCTCCCAGCACCTTTCAGGACCACTCTTCGTGTCTCATTTACCATGTTGTTAATTTGATGGGGGGTGGCTGAAAGTCCTAACAGCACTTCCAGGTTTTCTTCCTAACCACTGTGGAAGATACTGAGCAGCACAGAGCCCCTCTAGAAGCACCCTGGAGGCTGGCAGTGGGTGCAGGCACTGCCAGGGGTCAGTTCCTGACCCCCTTAATGAAGATCAAGGTTCTGATGCTGGTGCTGGATGAAATCAATGCGCTGATATCACCAAACCAAACCCCTCAGGCCTGGGTTGGGTGATACCTGCGGTCATTTCTGGTTTTCTCTGATTGAAACAATGACATGATGTTTTCCCTGGTGCCTTCTGCTCATAAACAGGCCCTAACTCTGCTGCCAGCTCCTGGTTCTTATGTTTTCTGCCATTGCTGGTGGCCTGCCAGGAGCAGCCACAGATGTGGGTGATTATGGGGAGCCTTGATTGACTCCTACCTACAGAGTTTATTAAGGCCCATGGGATGGTGAGGTGTTAACTAAGGGTTGCTGTGGGCTCTGCTTCACTCCTGTGCTGCCTGCTGCAGGCTTTGGTGGTGCAGCCATAGCAGCACAACCCAGTTTTCCTCCTGCCTGTGGAAGGGGATTTTTCCAGCTATGGATATCCCAGGTAAATCACAGACTGGTTTGGGTTGGAAGGCACTTTAAAGCTTCTCTACTTCTGATCTCCTGCCCTGGGCAGGGCCACCTTCCACTGGAGCAGGTTAAATGTTTTGCATCCTCAGGTTGTGCTGAGGAGTGTGGTGGTGTGAATGGAGCATCTCCTGCAGGGCTCTTGGGTATGGGGACCATTGGTCCTCCTGCTGATGTGAAATACCCAAGAGCTGTTTTGAGTGCTTCCTTATCATCGATGCAATAGACCACGCTCCAGTGCCATGTGTCAGTGGCTCCTCACCCAGCTATCCCTCAGGTACCGGGCTGTCCATGTTTATTTGGGATCCCAGCCTCTCCTGTGCTGCTGTGGGCTCATGCTGCTGCTGGCTTCTTTGTGCTGTGCCGCAGCTCCCGGCCGCCTTCCCCCTTCGCTCTGTTGATGCAGTGTTCTCTTGGTCCATGTTGGTTTCCCTCCCCTTTTAATCAGCAGGGCTGGATAATGAGACTGGATTTCCTCGTCACTGAGGTGTGTGGGGCTCAGTGACTTCCCTGCAAGGGAGCTCCGGGCTCCTGAGCTCCCCCATGGGTTATTTTCTGTCCCTCTTTGATTTCACATCATTCATGACTGCCTCTGACTTCGGAAGAGGAGCCCTTTCACACAGGACCTGCCTGTGTTGTACCTGGGCTGTGCTTGACGCTGGCAAAAGGATCATCAAATGTCTCATGCTCCTTGGTGAAGTACGTGCCCAGGATGCCAGAGCTCTGTTAGACTTCTGTGCTATAGGAGTGGATTTTGCTGGTGCCTTCTGTCCTGCTCTGTCATCGAGGAGGGCTCTTTCTGCTGCTGTGGGGTTCCCAAACCCATGGGGCTTCTTCCTTCTGTTAAAGATGACTCACCATCCCCCTTGCTCAAGTACTTCACTCATTGAACACTGTTATTTTGATTCCCTGTATCCATTGTTTCCTGTGCCCAGGTCAGAGCTGAGCCCTTTGTCAGTTCTAACATCATGGCTGGGTTGCAGAACTGACCCCCAGTTCGTACCAGTGTTTGTTGTAGCTGCTGAATCCCCATCTGTCCAAGGGTTTCGTGGCTTGAGCTGCATTCCCTTCAGACCAAACTCCCCTGGGGTGCAGGGAGGCCCCCAGGCACTGGTCTCTGGGCACATCCAGGAGCCCGTGCTGCACACAGTACAGGATACTCAGTGTGTAGGAGGCTGGAAGAGCCAAAGGCTGCCTGCATCCAGCCTGGGTAGTAACCTGGACAGCCTTCAGATGCAGAGCTGGCTCTATACAAAACCCCAGGTGGGTGTTCAGCAACACATGGGTTTTCTTTGGAAAGACTAATTAAAGGAAAAGATCAAACCCCTCTATATTCATTTGATGACATCTCCTGATTTCTTTTGTTGGCATCTTTATGTCAGTGCCTGGTCAAGGTGACTCTTTGGGTTAGATTTAGATATAGTGAGGAAATTGCAAGGTAGAAAGAGTTCCTGAAGGATCCTCTCCATTATCTTGGAAGTCAGAATAATGTTCCTTGTACAATTAGAAGTAACCATAGTTACTCAGGGCCCTGGCTCCCGGTGGCTGAGCAGAGCAGGGAGAAAACTCCTCTTCTGGAGGAAGAGTTCCTGTGCAAACCCCATGGAGTAGGAGCATATCTGATGGGTGGTGTGGGTCCAAGACCCAGCACAGGCTGGGAAGGAGGAATTGGTTCATTTCTCAGTGATGTGGATGGGAATTGGTTCATTTCCCTGTGATATGGAGGGGAGTTGTTTTGTTCCGCAGTGATGTGGAGCGAGGGAAGCTGGTCCATGGGTCTTCCTTCATCAGAGGTGTGGGTGTTGGTGTTAAATGGTACTCAGCTGTGAAGTTGGGCTTTGAGGATGTTTATCTCCCTCCCCATTGCCTGGTGGGCTTCCCTCATCCAGCCTGATGAATTAGGGGAGCTGAGGAGCAGCTCCTGCTCATCCCACCTTGGCGATTAGGATGGGAGGATGCAGAATAAAAGGCCAAATATTCCCAAGAAATGAGCTGGGGACAACGGAGCCTCCAGAAAGCAGCTTTTGAAAGGAGAAATCATGTCTGAGCTTTTCCTTTTGATTAAATTTCACTGAGGGCAGCCACTGCATGGAAGATGACTTTACAGCATCAGCTATTGGGAATCAAGAGGCACTGAGCTGAGCCTGGGTCCAAAGGCTGTCACATGGACTGACAGAGCTGGGCTGGCATGGGAAGGGGTGGCTGGTGCTGGGGGGTGTAAGGTGGCCTCTGGCTGGGAGAAAGGGCCTCTGTGTCCTCATTCCTTTGTTTCTCTGCCCCTTTGTGCAGAGGGAGGTTTGCCTTAGGCTATACGGTGCCTGCTTGGGGGTGTCCAGGCTGTGTGACAGTTCATGGTGTGAGCAGGGTTTTCCAGACCTCAGGAAGGACCATAAACCCAAGGGAAAAGACAGAGGGAGTTTCTGTAAGGGCTTTGGACTGCTGTTTTGTGGTGCTGGGCCACTCTGATGCACCCAGAGCATCCCTGCGCTCTTGCAGTTGGGTACCAGCTCATCTCATTGGGTGCCCATCAGCATCTTCAGGTACTGAAGTGGCTTTATAACCCCCCCTTGGGGTAAATCCAGCTGTGGTTTGAGTGCTGTGCTGCCCTGCCTGGCTCAGCATCTCTGTGACAGCACCACACTGAGCTGGAAAAGGGCACACAAAGAGTCCTTAAATCTGATTGATGTATCCAGTGAGCCTGCAGCGTAGTGTCTTGTGCCTCTCAATGTGTATGAAAGTTTTTGGGACAGCCTGGTGTGGAGGTGATCCAAAGGAGGATCCCTGTATGGAGGTGATCCACATGCAGAGAGCAGAGCAATGCAATGAACAGCCAGGGCTGGAAACAGCAGCCTGGTTCAAGACTGAGTCAGGAGGAGGTGGTTAAACTGGTTTTATGGGTGTTGTGAACCTGGAGGAGCCTGGTTCTGCTTTCAGATGAGCAAGTGGTGGTGAAAGGCATCTCCCAGATTCCCTCCATAGAGATCCCCATCACTGCAGCCACCTTTGCCTGGATCCAAGGGTGTTGCACATGGAAATACCTTTGGGGTTTGGACGGTTGTAGGTGGGGTGAACGCCCTACTGATGCCTTCTCAGCTTCTGGAATAGGCTGCCGCATCCCAAGGAGCGGCATTCGCTGGCTGAGCTCCATAGTGCTTACAACCCCGACGACTGATGAAGGTAAGAGTTGTTATTCCACCGCTCTCCCTTGCAGGAGGCAGCACTTTTAGGGGAACAAACCTGGAAATGTCACGTTTTTGAAGTGCTGGAAGATGCCATTGACAGGCCAGGCATGTTAAACCAGCAAAGGCGAAGGAAAGAGTCGTTCAGTACTGGAACAAAGCATCCAAGCAGATGCTGAAGAAGCGCTGGCCTCTTTCAGATTGTGTTAATGAAAGATTTCGTTAGGTTAAAAGAAGAGGAAACCTCACTGAAGGGCCTCCTCACCTCCGCTGTGTGTTTTCTCCTCCTCAAGGTTACCCTCCCCTCCATACCCGGGGTTACTGCTCCAGCTCTTTATTTTCCTCCCTCGCTGCCACGCGTGCTGCGCCGGCTCTGACCTGTGAGTGTCGCAGGTTCTGGTGCTGGTTGTCACCATGGAGTTAGTGCCTGCGAAATGATAGTGGCATTAAAGAAGAGACTGAAAGGAGCATTGCCTTCCATAGACAGCAGAGCAGAGTGGATGGCACTGCCTGGGGGGCTCAGGAGGTGGTGTCCCAGCACAGCGGCTGCGTTTGTCTGTGTATTCCCTACCCAAAGACCTCCTGGAGGTGGATGAGGGGGAGTGGAGCTGTGGGAGCGCTAAAGAAGCCATGGATACCTCTAAGATTCCTCCTCCTTATTTGTCCTTCTCTGCTCCAGAGCCCTTGCACTATTTGGGGTGGAAAACGTGCCTGAGTCCTAGGGTCATCTACATTCAGGGTAGGAACCGTGCCTGGGCTACTCCATCACAACTTGTAGCCTTATGAGGGCTGGTCCAGAGCCCACAGCAGGGTGTGGGATGTCCCATGCAGAGCTGCTGGGCTCCAGGCATAGGTAAGTACACTCTCCAGTGCCTGCAAGGGCTCTGCTCAAGGGGCTGAGTGTCTTCTCAGGGTGTTTCTTGGGTTTGGCTCTTGCCAAGAGCCAACCTGGATGACTTTCAGTTCTCTTTGCACATCTGGTGTAAGGGGCTGGGTTTGATCTGAGTCTGAAGCCTCCCATGTTGGTCCATGGGGAAGTGAGTAACTCTATGTGCTGATGAGCTCCTTTTCTCCCTGTGGAGTGGGATTGTACCCAGGTGAGGTTTGTGAAGGCTACGTGCAAAAAATGGCCATGTCTTCACATCTACCCCGTGCAACGGGGGAGCCATGTTGTGAGAGGTGCTGGGAAGCTTCCTGATGTCCCCTGTCATGATGGTGCTCACTGAAAACACAGGAACAGAATGTCCTCATGGACGGAGAGAAGTAGGGACCAGCCTTGACCTCTCTGAAAAGCAGCAGGGATTTGGGGCTGTGCAAACCAGCCTGAGCCCTGGGACCCACCAGGACAGGGCCTCTGGTTCCAGCAGTGGCAATCATTTCCCAGCTCCTCTAAGGAAGGCATCCAACAGCATGAAGATGGGAGATGAGAGACTATTCCCTGTCCTTCTGTGATTCCAGCTGAGTTTACTCTAAGGGATGGTGATGTGGGGCCTGTTGTGTGCTCCCTACCACACGAAATCCCCAGTAGCATCCCTGCACAGGCAGTGCATCCCGACGCGGAGCTCCCCATCGCTTGAATATTTATAGCACCTTTGCTGTGTTCATTCTAGCATTAAACTGCTAATTAATTATGACATTTGTGCTAGTTCATTTTCCAGTGTGGATCTGCAGAACCTGGCAGGCAGTTAATGAGCTCTCTCTATGCAAAGGATACTAAGGCAAAATAATTGCTTGAGGAATCAGCCCGGTGTTCTTTCAGAAAGGTCTTACCTATGAGCTGGTTTAGAGCTGCCTGGATTTGCACTCTGAGACGCCTCTGTCAAAGGCCAATCCTTTGGAAGAGAGATTTGAAGGAAAAGGTTATCTGGGCGCTGGGGCTCGGTGGGTGTTATTTAGTGCTTGTAAGTCCAAGGGAAATCAATTATCTAAACAATTCCTGCTCCGCAATGGGTTTCTTTATTCTTTTCTAAATATGTGCTCATCTTTGTCTCCGCATTGATGTGTGCAGCCAACAAAGCTGGATTGCAGGAGGCGAGCTGTGCTCCTCCAGGCTTCTGGCAGCTCCTGCCTGGAAAATGGTGAGGGGCTTCCTAATCGTGGTCCTGCTTATTTAAAGTAGGAATTCTTAAAACAGGAGCTGTGGGGAATGGTGTTTACATCAGTCCCTGCTGTCATACACCCGTCTTCTCTTCCCAAACACATCCTGACCTCAGGAACACACAAATCTACTCGAGCCTCTCAAGGGGTTTGTTGACTGTGATGGTGGGGTGATGCTCATGGTGCATCCTGCCTGTAGGGTTGCACAGGCTTTCAGGTTTTGCTGCTTTGGGGGGGCATTTGTCCCCCCAAACAACCCTCAAAGGGTTTGGCAGCACATTGGGGTGTCTCTTACCTGAAGCAGAGCCCTGGGGCAGTTGCTCCTCTGTTTCTCCCATATTTGGTGCTGTCTAAAGCAGATTTTTCTGTGGCCCCATTGATGTGCCAGCCATTGCTTTCTTATTTCCTGGCTTCCCCTATAACAAGAGCAGGTTGGTGACCGCCACAGGCTCCTGTGGGTAAGGAGCAGGGTTTTCTTTTTGGGTGACAATGAAAACAAAATAATGAAAATGGTATTTGTGCCTCCAGGGAGAAAGAAGCATTTTCTTAAACAGATGGAAGCCTATAGCAGGTACGTGTGCCCTCAGCGCTGCCTTTGAGGAACTTGTGTTATTAGCAGCTAGTTACCTGCTGAGGTTACAGGAGGGGCATTACAGTAATGGAGTTGACACCTATATAATGGAGTTGACATTTTATTGAAAAGGAAACAGAAAAAAACCTTAACAAACAGTTCCCCTCCCTCCCCTCTCTTTATTCCCTGATTTTGCTGTCATCAATAGCAATAAGGCCCCAACTTTGAACAGCCGCTGGTGCTGGCAAGGCAATAAAAATTCATACAACAGTAGGTGCTTCAGGCATGTTCACAGGACTAATCAGTGCTGCAAACTTGAACTTTGCTGGGAAATCAAGGCAATAGCTCGTTCAACAGCAAATCATAACAATTTGAATCAATTCTTGGCAGCGCGCTCTTGTTACCGGTTGCACACAGGTTTCCAGTTTGTGCTCGATGCTTTTAGCAGCAAGTTCAGAATAGGGATCTCTTCCTGGAGGACAAAGCTTCCTTTCTGAGCTTACTAATAGATGGGCTTTGCTTTGCTGGGGCTGTTGTCAGACTGTGTCGCTTTGGCATTGGGTTGGGCTGGGGTGTAAAGAAAACTCTGTGTGTGCCAGATTCATTAGAGCAGGTTTGGGATGAGAGGGACAAACAAGCCCATCTGGGCTTGTGGAGGTGGAAGAAGATGCCAGAGCAAGATGCCAAATGGAAGAAAAAGATATGGAATGGAAACACAAAAGCATCTCCAGTCTCTGAGCCCATGAGAAGTGTCAATGAAGCATTGCTCAGACCTCCATCTCCAGGAGCGTGGTTTGTGGCTCCCATATTAACTCATGACAAGGGAGTAGGTGGGGACAGCTCACTGCCACTAAATGGCTGTAAACCATGGACCTTCCTCGCTGTGGAGATGAGCAGTTGAGGTCTTTGTATCTCTGATTTGGGTGATCAGGAAATGGAAGTGATCCTCGGTTCTCCGGTCTGGTTGCACAGCCCCGGCCTCCACTTGTTCCGGGTGTAGCAGAAGCACCATTTAGGAACCACAAAAGCTCTCAGCTCCCAAAATACTCTTCAGATGTGAAGTCTTTCTAAATAACTGAAGTTGCAAGTCCCCTGTTGGCTGCTGCTCTTCCCTCTCTGCTGCAATTTCAGTGACACATCTCCTCTTTTTTCCTTCTGATAACTTTGGTTACTATAGCCCATTGACATTTGTGTTTCTAATGTAATAATCAAATGCTAAAACACAGAGATTACATTTGGATCAACACATTCAGTTCTTAAACCCTGGAGGTAATTATCTTTTCTCATGTACAATGAAATGGAAATATTACTGTATTAAACATTAGCAGCTCTACTGTCTGAATGCTGGCCAGTGGCACCACTCGTAATGTCATCTGCTGCTTCTGGAGGCTGTAGGCTCCCTCCTGCTGGGAAGTTCTTGGGAGCTGTGGGTGATTCCTGTTCAGGAGTCACAACATCAAGAGACACAGGTCCTCCTTGCAGGTGATGATTAACTCGAGTATGATAAAGTGTCCATGAAGTGATGAGGCTCTTTAAGATCCATGGCTGAACATGGAGCTGAGGTCCCTTTAACACCACTCCTGATGCCTAATTTATGGGGAGCTTCTCGAGCTGTCTGAGCCCCTTGAGACACCACAGGGTGCCTGGATGAGACCTGATCCTGGCTGGGGCTGCTGCTTGATTCGCTACCTTAAAATCACAGTGCAAAGAAACCTTTACACCTCTCAAGAGCTTCCAAATGCACCTGAAATGGAGTGGGGAGGCTGGAGCTGTGTGCCTGCCTGCATGGGGCTGCCCCAGGAAGGTACACGCAGCCATTGCTGCAGCATGAGCCACACACTGCAGAGACCCAGATGAGCCCTTCTGAACAAGCAGAAGATGTCACTGGTCCTCTCTGGCCACTTCATGGGTATTTGGTTTACTTTGACACTCGTAGCCATTGCTTGTGTAAACTGGAGGCACAGGCTGAGCTGAAACAAGAGTTTAAGTTCTGGCTGTGCAAGCCTTGACCGTGTCACTCCTCTCATTGATGGCTTTCCTGATGCTTGAATGTGAAAAGCTCTCAGACTTTGTGCTCCACTTGAAATAGATGTGGACACTGGCTTTCCTGGATAAACACCCTGAACAATTTCCTTGCCAAAGAGTAACTCCTGTGAGTTACTGGGGAGAGATGAGGGTGTTCATTTCTTGGTTGCAAGGGGATTACTCCAAGATCCAGAGGTAAGACTCCAGGATGATTTATAATACATGTGCCCAAACAGAAGTATTTCTAAGCTGTGCTGAGAGATTCTCTGTTGTTAAGGTCCAGCATGTTTCAGACAATACGATTCTCCCCACATCACTATGGAAATGTTGTAAGGTTTTCACCCCAACAGCAATCTACACTTGACAGGCCACGGAAGTGCAACACATGAGTTTCAAAATGTGACAGTGATCCCTGGAGACCTATTGCCAGGTTTCCAGAGGAGACTTCGTCATGTTTAATTTCTGAATGCTGTGAAGCTGGAAATTCAGACCCTTCACCATCATCCTCCCATGGTCTCATAAGAGGTGGGGTTAAAGCTGTAAGTCCTTGTTGAGAGCTGCTGATGCACATTGGTGAGAGGATCTGCTCTATTCAATGGGATGCTGTGTCAGTGCTAACACCCAGCGGGTGTTTTCCTTGGGTGCTGGTGGCTAAGTGGCTGTGGCTTGTCCTCCATGGAGGCAGACACCCACAGTGCCAAAATGTAGGGGTGATATTGATGTAATCCAGTCTATTGTTGTCCAGCGTGGGGCTTTGGGTATCAGCCTGAAAGGTGGGTGCTAACCAGGCTTTGCTCTTTGGGCAGCTCTAGATCACCCTTGGCTGCAGCAGGGCCATCGCAGGGAAGCTGGTGACAGCAGGACCGTGTGTACTGCAGGGGCCTGGGAGCAGCACCATGGCCAAGGGGGCAGGTACATTCCTGTACTGACATCAGTGCCCCCTGCCCTATTCCATTCCATTAGTCTGAGACTGAAATCCCTGACAAAATGCAATGGTTTATCTTGGGAGGGGGTCGCAGGTGAGGGTCACCCCTACCACTGTTCAAAGGGCACTCCAAGCCCGTGCAGACCTCTTGGAGCAGGCAGCTGGATTCTGGGAATCTGCAAAAGCTCCCACACTGTGAGGAATTGATTATTAACTGACTGCCTGCCTCAGATTGAGGGAAAAATGGGTTAAACCCTAATGGTTCCTAATTCAGAGCAAGGTCTTAGAGCTTCAACTGCTGTCCAGCACATCACACGTTAGCCTGGCTTGAAATCATGGTTAAATTCCTTTGGTTTCTTGGCAAATCCAGTTAAATAGTTGGGATATCCCTGCCCATGGCAGGGGGTTGGGACTAGATGATCTTGAGGTCCTTTCCGATCCAAGCCATTCTGTGATTCGGATGCTGCTGCTCTGTGTGCAGAGGGCAGGCATGGGGTCAGTGGTGGATGCTGGGCAGGCAGCATTCCAGGCTGGCAATTCTGCCTGTGATTCCAGGGTGAAAAGCAGCTCTGCCACCTCAGATGAGAAAGGATCTGGAAGGAAGGTAGGAAACTGCTGGAGCCTGAGCTAGTGAGCGCTGCCCAGCTCTCTGGGCTCTGCAGAGGAGTTCATGTGGAACAGGGATGTGATCTAGGCCCACCAAGGATGCTTCAGAACGCATTTGATGCAGGGGAATTGTGCAGGTTGATAAAGAAGTTGATAACGGTGCGTGTCTGAAGTGGAACTTAAGCCAACGGCTGCAAATACTTTGAAAAGCACTGACCACAATTAAGCACTTAATCGGGAGAGAGCTGCAATTTCCCGAGGCTCAAAGTACAAAAATCCTGAAGTACAGATCCCGAGATAGGAAGGAAAAATGTCCCTTTGGCAATTAAGATCCGTTCTGCTCAAAGGCTGCAAATGGTATCATTGAATGACTTTTGTTGCACTGAATTATCTAAAATGTAAACCATTGTGAGTAAAATGCCACTCAGTGAGTGAAACAGCTTCTCCTGCTCCGCTGTTACACAGCACATTGGCTTCTGATGGTATCTGCTTTTCAAATAACGTTTAAAACTGACTCTTTTTCCTCCCTCAGGAAATGAAGTGCTGGGTGGACCTGTGCAAGCAGACCAAGGGTAATGGGTTTTTCTCTAGGGAACTTTCCTATCTGCACATAGATGCAATGTCTGCCGCAAAGGTGCCGTGCAAAGCCCCTGAGGAAGGTGTCGATGGCCACATAGGAGAAGGTACTGGATGCCTGCCCCACTGTTTCTTTGCACTTACGGTTTAGAGGTTGGTTCATCCTCTGCTTCACCTCACAGGTAGTGGACTGCCCTCCCTTTACTGGATGTACATCCATGCCATGCAATGGCCAATGCAATCGTCCAAGCCAGTGGTGTGGATGAAGAAGCCATCCATATGGTGTTGCTAGGAGCAGAGGTAAAGGAGTGTGGTCATTATTACCCACCACTGGAGCCCAGCAATCCTTGAATCCATTGAATTCTTGAATCCATAAATCCCCCCAGATCACAGAGGAAAGGAAGGGGAGCCTGTCTGTGGCTCATGGAAGTGTGCACAGTGTCTCCCAGTATGGTTTCGGAAAGGCTGGGGCTGCTCTCCCATGTGAGGAGGTTGACTTGCTTCGTGGAGAGCTAATGTGCTTATCTTGCAGGAGACTGCTGGTGATCTGCTACAGGGAGGGATTCTGGCTCCTTGAGTGGCTGCAGACTGAGCTCCCATGCTCAACCCCATATTTGAGGAGCATCTTTGCTGCAAGGCAGAGCCCATGCCTGGAGGAAGATGCTATCCGAAGCACCCCAAAACTGAGGGCCAGCAGATACCTACAGGAGGAGCCTGCCCACAAACCCACCTCGGCAGGTGCTAGTGAGAAGATAAAAAGGCACTGCTCCAGACCTGATGGCAAACCCCATGATTCTGTGGCCACAGGAGAGGATGACATTGTGCCTTCAAGGGGTACCAAAGGGCTGTCACAGGTAGGTCAGTCACAGTCGTGTGTATGCTGTGGTGGTAGTGAAGGAAATCATCCTCCAAGTGCAGGTAAGTGCTGCCACAGTTGGAAGAGAACCAGTTGGTGTCCCTTCAAGCAGCCTTTGGGTGTCTGTCCCCTCTCATGTCTCAGCCACGGTTGGGATCTGCTAACGATGGGTACATGGGAAAATGACCTCTGCTAACAGCAGGGGCATGTACTCCTTGTCCCCAGGTCACACTGAGTGAAGGGCCTTGTGAGGATGGTTTTGGAAGAGCTCTGACTTGCCACACAAGTGCCAGTTGGCATATAGGTGTTGGTAGCAGGTCACTCTGGGGACCTGGGATTTGGCTGCAGGGCATCGGTCCGGAACAGCGCATGGAATTGCCAGGAAGGAGCATTCCCTCTGCCCTGGTTGCTGTTGCTGTGACTGGATCCTTGCAAACCCAGCTCTGTTGTGTGTATGTCTTCTCTTATCCTTTGCAACCCCAATGTGTTAATAGCAGATCTGCAACAAGTGCCACTGGAAGTACTTTATGCTGCAACTGCTGCTATTTCCACTTACTTTACACTTGATTATAAATGATCTTGTAGAGTTTTATTGTTGATACTTTTTATGTATCTGTGACTTGTCAGAACTCCTTATTACATCTCCAAATGCCAATAAATGTGAAGCCTAAATCCCATCAGTCACTTCTTGAGGCTTGTCTTCCTTTGAGAACCTGATTCAGTGTCTCCTGAAATCCATGTGAGTCTTTCCATTGATTCCAGTGGATGTCAAGTCAAGCCCTTCTTTAGATTGAGATGGCAGGCATTGTCTTTGAATTGGCTTTGAGTGTCCTACACCTACGATGATGGGACCCTTATTCATCCTGGCACCCCTAAGAGCTATATTAACAATGATGGTGAAGTCATCCTAAATAGATTCAGATGAAACCCTCGTATCACACCACATCCTCTGTTTAGTTTTTGGAGGGGCCTAGACAGAACTAGGATTGAAATAACTTGAAGTTACCTCTTTGAGAGCTGTGTAGGCAGTTCAGGAGGTGGGAGAAGACTTAAGTGGCGTGTGTTATTTGCTTAAGACTGGTAAGGTTGATAAACAGTGTGGCAAACTATCTAGTTGTGTGTATTTTTAGGTGCTGCACTCTGGTGTTAGCTTCCAAAGCTTCATAAAGAAGGACAGAGCTGCACTAACACTGCCAGTGCAGGAGTTGAGGGTGGCTTTTATCCTCTGATGACTAACATGCTGCAGCCAGGTGGAATGGTATAAATCTCTTCCTACACACAATCAAGCCAAAACAAATATTATGCAATGATTAAGTGTCAACCCAAACAAAAGCAGGCATCCTGCGGGCTGGAGCAGGAGATCTTGGGTTCCAAACCTCAAGATATATTAATCTAATTTAGTTATATAGGTGATGGCTATCTGAAGTGGCCCATGAATTGATGGGAACTGGAAAAGCTGATGTTTGCCTTGATTATCCAGCTGAAGTAAGTGGAAACTGAAACTTAGGAACATCATTACTGTTTGCATGGGTCACGTGAGGGAGTCCCCACAGCCTGACACTGTCTCTGGTGGTGACCATTAGCAGGAACATACATGGAATTCCTACTCTCTGCTGTGTTAATGGGCTCTTACCCAGCAAACTAATAATAGTCCTTTAATTCAACCAGAAGGCATTTAATGGAGTGGATCAACTCCTCTCCACTCCTAGTTCTTGGATAGGGGAATGAAATTGGTTTTGTTCATGTTTCTGCTCTATATAGTGCCAGTCTTCTTCATTGTGGGATCAGCCAAGATGTTTCTTGTTAAGTATGAGGCTCTTTTTTCCTTATGGCTTTTTAATACCTTCTACAGGCTTTAAAGAAAAATGTGTGCAAGATGGATACGGGGATGTGGGTAAACATGACCAGTCTTTATCCCAAGGAAGTTGTTTATCTTGATCTTGTGGTCCCAAGGGACATGGTGGGAGATGCAGTCACACAGCCAAGAAACCAGCTCCTGAGGGTGAGCCCAAGCCCTGCTCTGCTGTTGCTCTGAAGGAGGAACAACAGAGATCTTCACTTCCTCTGGCTGAGCTGGGACAGGAACCTCCCCAAACCCATGTAGGTGCTGCCTTCTGCATTTACCTGATATAGGCAGAGTGTGAGCAGAGGATTACACCGAAAGGGGCTCCAGGCAACCTGGAGAGGGGCCTTGGACAAGGGTCAGTCGGGACAGGACAAGGGTAATGGCTTTAACCTGCCACAGGGGAGATTGAGATGAGCTCTTGGGCAGAAGCTCTTCCCTGTGAGGGTGCTGAGGTGCTGGCACAGGGTGCCCAGAGAAGCTGTG
>JAOEHX010005422.1:0-29738 GCA_025448015.1 Bolborhynchus lineola | reverse complement strand
GTTCAACTTCATCAGGTTGGCATCAGCCCACCTCACAAGTGTGTCAAGGTCCCTCTGGATGGCATTCCTTCCCTCCAATGTATCAACCGAACCACTCAACTTGGTGTCATGGGCAAATTTGCTGAGGGTGCACTCAATCCTACTGTCCATGTCACCGACAAAGACGTTGAATTTCATGGGGATTACTTTTTCTCTTCTTGAGAATATTTTACCAGATTATGAAAACATTCCTCTGACTCCTCCCTCTACTCTACTTCATTCTCATTCACCTTAATGAAGCACCAAGGTACAACAGTTGCAGGCATTCACTATTACCCTGCAATGCACAAGGAAAAATTATAAACAATGCAACATGGGAAGAATTGATGCAGGAGGGGAAACCAAAATAAGGACCACACTTGTAATACTCATTGTGACTTAAGAATTCTTAATCACTCCTCTAGATCAAACTCAGACAATACCACCTCCCAGGAACTTCAATGACCTGCCCAAGTCAACATCTGGATATTTCACTGAAATCCCATATGTAGCTTATGGAAATCTATTTATAGTAGTTACTCCAATCATGCAGTTTTCAGACCTTTCATGGATATTTCATTACACTCCCTGCTTTCCAAAATGAGTCATTCTTGCTTCAGAGTAATTTTTAAAGACAATAATACAATATGAGGAGATAATGCAATATTTTCCTCCCTCAATAATTTTCTTATTCCATTTCTGAGGGCATTGTAAACATGTATAATGACATTTCTATTATTCTTGGGTCATCAGCTGCTTTTAATCAGCATAGCTGAAGTTCAGTTACCAGTTGTAATGTGTTCTTTTTCACTGAAATTAGTGGAATAGTATAAATATACATTCAATTAAGATTTGGCCCAATTGCATCAATAAGCTAATGCCTGTAGCAAGAAATTATTTTAAAATAGTTGGAGAAATAATAATTCATTTGAATTTAGAATAACTTTAAGGATAGCATACATAGGACAAGCAGTGAAAAATAATCACATATGTGAACACAGTAATTTAAATGGATAAACAGAATTCTTGATAACTAGCAACTCTTTAAAATGCTTGTAAATCACTAGGCAGTTATCTCCTCAAAACCTCTCTTTTCCCACAGAGCAGTGGAGGACAGGATATGTACCTTTCATACTAGCGTGGTGTACATCTAAGAGTTTGGTAAACATCAACTTTAAATATTTTAATAAAGCAAGCTGGATATATTGTGGTAATTGATCTCATATTAAACATGAGGGAAGAGAGGACATGAAGGGAGCAGACACAAGTCTGCTCTCTGGCCTTCTGTTCCCAGTGAGTGTGGGACCCTCAAGAAGAGCTTTGGGTCGGAGAATCTGATTTACCTGCCACTACAACAGCTCCTCCACAAGGTCCCCAGAGGACATAAGAGCATATTTTGGATCTTGACTAAGTATTGCAAAATTAACATCTCTGCCTGGGCTCTGATGAATAGAATAAGGAGAAATGAGTCTCTTGCAAGATCCTCTTTTGAGTGCAACAGCATTTTCCCCAACTTCATACTCCTAAGTAAAAAAGTCTGTGTTTGGACTTACTGCCTAGCTTTCTTTTAAGGTTAGTGAAGAGAAATAGACATTTCAAAGTTGTTTACTTTGCTTTAAATGGAAAGATGTTTAAAATAGAGCAGGCAAATGACAGCCCAGATGAACCTATTTCTCTGCTCAAAGTGGAGTACTAGGCAGGCAGCTGAATATCAGCACCTACACTTCTAAAATGGGCAAGATAAATCGTACCTGTTTTTCACTGGAGGTAGCTGTCCAATAGTGAAGGGCATGGCCTGTCTTCAAGTTCTGTCACTATCACAACTGGCATTCATTTATATGTCAAAAAGAACGGCAGCCTCCCAGCTGTCCAGGATGCATTCAGGAGAAGTCACAAATCTGTCTCCATTGTGACCACCCAGACAGTACAGACCTGCAGGATGCTCAACACCAGTCACTGACAGACCATAGTTTGCAAGTCTTGATTAAAGAGTGTTCACAGCTATTTTTAAATCCTAGAAAACAGGCCTAGCAAGGAAAGACAATTAAACTATTCTATATTTGGAAAAATAGTCGCTGACAATGAATTTGGCTTCCCTTGCCTTTGCCCTTTTCTGACCCCAGTGATTCAACGTTTATCCTGATCTTCAGCCTAAAAGACCAGGACCAGATACATTTGATACACATTCAATTTCCAAGGCTGATCTTTTTAAATATACTGATGAATTCTTGTCTTAGTTCCCTTTTGCTTCTTCTCCCTCTGCTCTCCTCCAGGCAAGAAATAAAAATACCTCTGTGACCTGAAAGGTCTATTCAATCTCTTTATACAAAGTCTGGTCAGAAATAACATTTTGTCTGAGTAAATATTTTGTAATATGATCCTTTTTTCTGTGCTACAGGATTAACTTTCACACTCATTTAATATAAAAAATATGGGATCTGAAAATTATAGAGTCTGGGGGGGATTTTTCACTATATACTTCACTTGGAAGAAATATTTAGAGGAAACGGCAAACACTTTCTGCACAGATGTCCTGAAGTTAAGATCAAAAGAAAATCTGTGGTCTGAGAAAAGGCTGAATTTGTATTTAGGAGAAAAGTACCTGACTAGCACAACAGCGAGACCCTGACAGAATGTCTTAGAAGGAGAGTGTTAGGACAAAAAGAAACTCCAAAAAACTTCACGGATGAAATTTAATTGGTTTAAGCTAGTTACCTTGGGAGCTGTAAGGTATATCTATCCAATTAAGACTATTGGGAAGAATTTTGATAGAAAGTTTGAAAATCAGAAGTTTGCAAAGCTGTGGAGATCTCCTCTCCTAGTAAATCAAACAGAAGAGAGTCCTAAACTCATAACCAGTGCTACAGACACAAAACACAGCTTCCTCTACCTAACTATTCTTATCAATGCTAACCAGGACACCAGGTAGAGAAAACATAGTGGGAGCTGATCCACAGGGATTGGGCTGGTGTTACTCAAGACATATGAATATTTAGCATGCTAATATTTGCACTCATCTTCTAGTGATGTTAATCTGAATTTTTAGAGTGGTTCATCAAGAGCTGAGTTGGTCTCTTAGGGAAGCAGAACTACAGAAAACTGACTTACTCCTTACTTCATCTTATCTTTAAATAGCATCTGTCTGCTTTCAGCTATTCCAACCTGTTTTATCAGGCTGAACCTGATGGTTGGGGTTAATGCCTGTGAAAGATCAAGTCAACCTTTGTCTACTTGTTCTAGCACGGTTTTTAATTGCTGTTAGTATCTCCTACCCTACAACAATAACAAATTTTTGATTTCTTGTTTGTGGAAAATCACGATCACTTGCATGGAAATGCTGTTAGTACCCCATGACATATTGAAAAAGCCCTATGGACACTGATATTTGTGATTTAGATGAAACAGCGAAGGAGCAGGCACTTTCTATTTGTACACTGAACATTGGAGTGGTCCAAGCTTGGGTAACTTGCTGTTTCTTAGAATTGACTGTACAGTTAACCAAAAAAACCCCACCAACCTTAAAAGCAAACTGCCCATGCAGTTAAGTATTTCCTTGTAGTTTGTTTGACATTTCTCAAGCATGCAGATCAAAATCATAGAGACAATAAAAAGACATGAAAAACTGTAGTTAATATAATTTGCAGCAATCTATTTTCATATTGTGCTTAGCACACTTTGACAGTTACAAGAAGATTGGTAGCAATCCCTCATCTCAGTGCTCTCATCTAGAAATCTTAAATCTTACATTTCCATACTGAATGTATCGTACAGGATCAGTTACTATTTTTGTAGCACTTTCACCTCATTCTGCAAAAATCTGATTAAAAATAAATTTAAAAGTACTCCACAGTAATACAGCATCATTTTCTCTAGGCCCAGACTGAAAGGAATGAGAGATTATTAGAAATGGAAGCACAGTGGGAAGAAGAGAATTCAGCTCCAAAGTAGGGACAAATCAACAAACCCAAGCTTTTCCAGAGAACCTCAGTCTCGAAAGGTTGAAAAGAAGTTAAACTTAGAGTTTCATTTCAGCCTTCTGAATTTGGACAAAGAATCTGAGGCAATCTGAATGCAATGTCTGAGGATGCAAAGTTCATAGACGTGACTGTCTGCAGAAGTGTATTACAAGGTCAGTTATATCTGGTTTTGCTTACAAATGGAAATGATTTCCATATGTATTTACTGGGCTCTTTGACAATATTATGGAATAGATTTTGTCAGTCAGAAGATTATTCCGTGTGGTTCAATGTTATCATATACTTTGCTCAGATGAATTCCAAAATGGATAGAAGTTTCTGGATGAAATACCTGAAAACGCAGTGAATTTCTTCAAAGAACCGTAATCGCTTCAAGCAGCCCAGGGTGGTCCTTGTCCCCACTGCAGCTCTGATCTGATCACTCCTCTCCTGTGTCAGATAGTATGGCTTATTATTTCAGCTGCTGTTCAGACAAAATGAACTAACTTTCACACCAAGCAAGACCTGGTTAAACATCTACATGCATTCACTGAACTTCACATCTTTTGATACCTACACAGCATAGCAAAACACACCTGCAGCACAGGAAGGATCAGGTTACTCAGGCATTTATTTGAAGAAGATATTTCTGTAGGCAAGGAATTGCACACCTAAAATAGTGTCTTCCTTCCAGGTTTTCTTTGTGTCATTTTACAAAAGTTACAGTCTAACTGGAGCTTACACATTTGGTAGTTCTCATACAGGCGAAACATTAAAATTTTTTGACCAAATCAATACAAAGATGGTTTATTTTGCACTTTGGCTCAAAGTCTAAAATTATAATAATGAGGGACAAATTCTTTTCTTCATTGCCATAGACTTCAACAGGATTAGAGAGGGGTAAAAGAATAGGATTTGTGCCACCTGCAGTAAATTATGGTCAAGTGTAACTTCTTTTAAACGGGCCTTATTTTGAGTAAATAATTAAAAACCAGCCAAACAAACAAAACCCCAACAAACAAACCCCAAACCTGGCAGTTACACATTAAAACATTCACTAAACACATAATCTCCAACACTGTCACTGATGACACCAAGCAAAGCTGATAAAATTCTGGAAAAGATTTTTCTTTATCTGACCCCTCATAAGGCTTTGTACATAGTTCCTTCCCTCTTCTCAGATCTGACAGCAACACAGTCATCAAGGTGTTTTGTGAAGTAGGTTCAGCTACTCATGTCAAAGCATTTTAAGAATCCGGCTTTAATTTATTGTTGGAAGAATGTTGAACCTTAGGGCCTTTGCACATTGTGGGAACACATCAAGCCTTGAAATCTTTGTCCACAGACCCCACAATAAGTATGACTCATGAAATGCTATTCTTTTCTCAGTATGCAATTAAAAAAATATTTATAGCATCATGCAAATGATTAAGAAACTGTTTTTCTTTGAAGTTTAGGCATAGCAAGGGAATAATCTGGGTAACTCATAGCATTTACATTTTCTTTGAATTGGGACCACACTTCATATCTTGGCAATTATGTGGTTATGATGAAGAATTCCAGTTCCCCAAAATATTTTTGACACTCGCAAGTTTTCTGAGGTCTGACATTTGAGTGGTTTTGGCTCAGAAGTCACTTGAGCAAAGTAATTTTAATAACATGAACAGTGGAGCAGTTTCCTTGCCTTGGGGCTCTCACTCCCATTCCTCATGCTGGATCTTTACATACACCCTCAAAAAGGTCCTCCAGTTGCCAAAAAATACCCTGGGTAGGATTCATCAAAAGCTTCCAATACAGATTCATCTGTTCCCACCAAAGTTTGGGCTAAGAGCTTGGTAAAACTATGCAGCAGCATTGTAACAAGTTGTATGTTACAGGACTATTAATGCTGTTATCAGTTGAGCTCAGAGAACTTCAGCCACACAAGAAATAGCTCAGGAGTGTTCATTTTGGCCCAGATGAAAGAGATAAAGTATCTTCCCAAAGACAGCACTTGAGGCACAAACCATCATCTCACTGAAAATAAGAGGGAACTAGTTGATTCACACATAGCAGTCGGAGAAGAAACATACATACAGTTCCAAATAATGCTGCACCTTGTAACTTGGGCTATTAGCTACAACCAGAAATCTGTGAGTGTTAGTGTTTAAAGCCATGCTTAAGCCTTTTCGTTTCAAGCCTAATCTACTTAGGCTAAATTCTATTTCTCATGCCTGCAGGCTGGTAACATTCCAACTCTAGTAATACTTATGCAAGACTCAAATAAGACAAAACCCTCATTATATGCAAAAAAAACCAAAACACCCCATGTGAACTAGAACATGGCAAAGGTCTGTTCAGGAGCAGACACCAGAAAATGGATGAGGCACACAACAGAATGTGAGTGAAGAAGCTTGTACACCCCCTTTAGCATTGCCTTCATTTAACAGGCTCTTCTAGTCAGCATGTGAAGAGAGAAGCCCTCGATAGCAGTCCCGCTATGGAAGTAGCACTAGTTCTATTCATGGTGCAAAATGTATTCTTCTGCAGCTGTTCATTTGCAACAGTTTTTTAAAAAGGCAGTAAAAAAGTTTAGATGAAAGATTTAAAAATATGAGTAATTTCGTTTTCATTTTTCCTGCCTTCCTGGCACAGTGTGAATCCATACAACATTCATAGAACATGACAACAGGTCACCTTTCCCCTTATAAATAGAATATTGCTATGAGATTTTCTATTTTCTGCATTTCCATTCAGAGCAATGATATAGGAATCAAATGCAAGAAAAAGCTGTTGCTAAAACATACACCGAAACATGACCTGGGCTGAAAGAACAACTGTCGCACTTTGCACACAATGCAGAAGGGCATTCAGGTTCCTGCTGTCATCAGAAGTTGTATTTTAATCACTACAACACACGATATGCCCAAGATAAGCATGCAAGAGCTGCAAAACAGCCAGTATTTTTCCTTGGGTCATGTCAGGCAAAAAGTACCATAATTTCTTTCCTTTCCATCTGATTTCATGCCAACATGTACTCAGAAAGCTGTCGTCTGGCCTTTCTGTCCCTGTGATATACTGCATCAATCTTCTAGTTCCCACAAGTTCATTTTTAAAGAGCTTCTGTTAATTTATGTCTGCCTCATAAAAAATTTATTGTGTTGTTTTTCTCCCCATCCCCTTCAAGATTAATAAACATTCTGCTCAGAAAAAGCTTTAGCATCAATCAGATTTCATAACTGATTAGACAGGAGATACTCTGACTGCATTTGCAATGAGCCTCTTTCAACTGTTTTTGCTTCTAAAATTAGCTTAGCTATTTCCTGAGAGAAGTCTCAGGATAGAAGTAGACACCCCCACAACACAGTACATTTGTGGTGCATCAGAAAGCACACTGAAAAGCCGGTCAGACTGTCTAAGGCTGAGAAACTTGTCACTTCCCCACTGTCAACAGGGGTCACAAAAGCCCCACGCCCTAAAACCCAACCTGGAGATCTGCATTTGAAAGACTGTACGCCTGATAAAACAAAGGAAAGTCAGAAACTTATACTGAGGACAGAACACCACTCAGTAACTCTACCCCCTGTATAATCAGATCTGTCATTATTTAAGCCAGGACTTCTCACTTGGTTTGCTGCTGAGCCGTCAGCAAACCCTCTGCCAACAGTAAGATGTAAGTTTCCCAGAGATGCCTAGGTGCAATACTGCAGCTGCCTGAAAGGCAAAGGCAGCAGTTCACAATATATTTCCCGTTCTCATGCACAAAAAGATACCTGACCCAATTTTTCATGAGTTGTTGAATTCATCTTATCTACCCAGTTTTGTGAATTTCACTAGAATAAATTTTGCAGTAAAGCACAACAGTTCTGATAGCCACCTTGTAAGTAAAGTATGTCAGAATCTGTGCAAGCTCTATTTAAAAGGGTTTATATGCTTCTGACAGTAGAAAAAAGACTGGACCTCAATAAAAATGGGTTACAGTTACTTTTGCGAGACACACACCTCCCTTTGCTCAGGTTTACTCTCCCACCAGCCCGCCCATCTTATGAAATAACAGACACATTTGCTTCCGGTCATGGTGTACTGAGTCTCATGAAAGAGATTCAACAGGAGATATTTCCTTTTAAAATGAAGAACTGCAAAACCATGTTCTGTGAGGGACAGCTCTGAAAGAGCAGGCTGAGGATGGGTATTTCTGTGCTAGAAGCAGTTTGTAACAACTCATTAGAAGAACACAGACACTGACTACTTCCGAAGTTCTGCTCCAGCACGTCTTAAAAACAAAAATAAAGTCATAAAGTTGTACCAGAATGGGAGGTGTGCCCAATATAAGCGTATGGTTTCTGTATCTAAATTCACTGTATAAACAGAAAAGATTCTCAACGACTGAATGAAGCCAGCATATGAAAAAAAAAAAAACCAACCAAAAAACAAGCAACAAAAAAAAAAAACCCAGGCACAGCCTAGGTTTCCATGGAACTAATACTATAAATCCTGAGCACCCCTCTGAAGTAGGATAACTTGTCAATACTGTGAGTAGCACCTTTAGGTTTTTAAATGATATTTGGAATGAAAGAAAGAGGCACAAGGAGATCCCCTTGTTCTTTTGTTTGTTTCTTCTTTCTGACATTTTATATCATGAATTAAAAGGTCGAAGTTTCAAAATTTTGAGTTTGATTTTTTTTTAAGTTCAAAACTAATAGAAAAAGAGAAGAGAGCATGTCTTCAGCCTTCATTTTCTTTATGCACCTGAAGTTTAACTGATGCCAACTAACACTGCTATGCAAGCACATAACAGTCAAAATTGGTTTGAACTAAAACCAACCCAAAACCAAACAAAAACACAAACACACCTACAGATACATGTAGGAATATGGAATAGTCATTCATATCAGGACTGCTTCTACTCTGTCTGAACTTGTTGATGAAAAATGGTGGGGGAGGAAACAAACACCAACACAAATGCTAAAACATTTTGCTTTCAGGAACCTCATGAAATTTTATTCCCACAGTTACTGAAATACATGGGAACTAATGCTGCTGCAAGCTGATTTTGTGTCACAGATTGCAGAAGGCATAAGCTACCTAGTGCCATCAGAGATTCTTACACTCTTATCAATTTTTTTTTTGCTTCATACCATATCTTTTTTATCATACCTGTTACACCATAACTGGAGCTTTTTAGAGGCTGCACTGCACTACCAGCTAGAGTCTAAGGAATCCTTTCGAATGCATCTATTCAAACTAAGCTTTAAAAGAAAAATATTCCTTCCAGAATCCTTTCTTCAGAAAAAAGGCTTATACTGTCAAATCAAAATGCTTTATAGATTCAGGACTCATAAAATTCTTCTGCTGAAATGAAATCAGAGATTACTGTTACAGTTTTTTGGTTGATGCCTTAAGGTTTAAGTGCCCTCCATTTCAGCAACACCCATACTTTGGGCTATTGTAGCTAAACTTTGCCTCCTATGAGTCAACAGCTCTGGAGCACATGCTAGTGTGAAGTCCATGAACAGCATTTGAAACTTCTGTAGTTCTCTGTCTCCACAGCCAACCTTTACAAACGGAATGTAACTTTGCACAGGAAACTACCAAAAAACCCTGTGCACTATGCACACCAATACAAATAGGATATTACACTTGAAATTTTACTAGAACAGATTATTCTGTTTGAAAGAGCTGAATCAGTGAAAGTTCTTCATGTCTTTAGGACATAAAAAGGCACAAAACCAGAATGGACACTGAGAAACTTAATGCAGTGACTGACAATGTCACTGACATTTTCCTGTGACAGTGGATATCTTACCTTGCTAAGAGACTATACTTTGTTTTTTTTTGCCAGAGAGGGTAGGGGCTTGGTGTGGAGAAGCATCTTTTATAAGTGACAACGTATCAGAATCATATCATTATTTATGTAGGATTTTAAATCAATTAAAAAGTTCTTGAGGAAAAAAAATCAAGTGCTGAGACACTGGTGTTGGTTATTTTAGGCCAACTTTTTCTTATATATGTGAAAACACTAACGTGATTATTTCAAAATATAAAATACAATACGCCTGCTCATGGAGGTTATATATAAACCTCCAAATAATAATGACAATAATGATAATGATAGTAGTCATAATAATAAATATTACAGAGAAAATGGCATTGAAAACCCAAACAAAACCAGAAAGTCAATAGTTGCAAGTCTTGAGCCAAAAATGGGATGCTGCTACAATTATGTTTTCAGTCCTGTTCACAATTTAGACAGTGTTTTAACTATAGACATGACTGTTCTCTTTAACAGTTAGAAAGTGCCAAGGACTTAAAGATACAAACATAATGGATCATAAGAGAATTGACACAATTAAATATAAATGCAGACTTCCTTACTTAATGAATTTCCAAAATATAATATAATTAATATTGACTTCTAGGAGCTTGTACTTAAGCTAATGTACACATTTAGTCAGTTAAGACAAGACTCAAGACTTCTCTACACCAGAACTATTCCTAGTGACTCAGTTATTATGTTTGCTTGAATTTTATTTAAAAGCTAATTTTTTGTTTCATGCTGAAAGCCAAATCATGTTAAACTTTGTAAATTATAATCCAGTTATGAACACTGTTCAGCCTCATCTAGCATACTCAGACCTTCTACTAAAGGAAACAGCACAGAACAAACAAATCCAACATGCTACAGCAGTGCTTTACTGCAGCTGGGAATGAAAATATCGAGACAAGAAGCCAGCAGAGACCAAGAAGTAATTGAGCATGGTCCCTGCATTATGCAAACCCATTCATTTGTTGACATGCTGTGCACATTGATTCTCCTCACTGCTGTTACTACAAAGATATAGTTCCAAAAGTAGCATTTCATATAAAATATATGTTGCTGTAGAAGGCATTGCAAGTGGCTGAGGGCAAAAATTTTCACAGAAGCACTTGGCATCCAACTCGTTGAAGAATTTGTGAATTTAAATATGTATCTTTCAGTGAGATGGTCTCTGAACTCCAGTAAAGTGTTGTTTACTACAACACTGTGGGAGAACTTAGATAGTATCCAAAACAGCCCAGGAAGACAGAGACTCCTACAAGTGCCCTATAGCAAACACTCAATATAAATCCTCCCTCTCCTTCCTCTGTCAGCACAGGACACTAAGCTCAGGAGAATATGAGGGTGACAATGTATGTGGAGAGTCCAGTGCACACCTGATGAACACATTACACATTCCTACAACTTTCCTTTCCAAGAAAGAACAGGATTCACACTTTTCTTTCAAAGAAGAGCAGAGGAAAAGAGCAGTAATAGTGCTTACCTGCTCCATAATCTACTCATGGGTAACACATTCCATATGGAAGAAAGCAGAAATCCTCTCTTTTTCCCACAGCGATGCCCCTGGGTGTAACATAACAGTAGGACCAGATGTACCTTAATCTAGATAAAGTCAGAAGTAAGAACACAATAAAATCGCATAAACACTGTCCACTCTGTAAGCAGCAAAGACCTTTTTACACCAGCCTCTTCTGGCTGCATTTTCTGCATTTTTACTCTAAATAACCATAATAAAATCACAGTAATACTGCAGCCAACTTAAGCTATATAGATACAGCCTGAAAACATGAAAAGCTAGAGAGGATTGCATGCTATCTGTTTTCTCAGAGTATAAGACAAAATATTCACCGACGACAGAATATTTTGAACGTAATTGTAAAACAGAAGTGGTTCCACTGCAGGAAGATATGCAGACTTGGTGCTCCCCCTGTCTAGCTTAGGTAGAAAGGGGAGTCTTATCTCTGCAGCAAGTTCATCCTCCAAGCTCCTGCTATGCATTATCTTTGGAAAATAAAATATCTCAGCTGACTAGACTCTGACTTGACTCCTCTCTCATCAGTGTCAGAAGCCTTTCTGGACATGCCAGACATCACTAAGCCTATGATGTAGTCTGAAAGATAAAAAGAATCCGTCAGTAAAACTAGCTGACACCTATCAGCACTACCTGTAGCTCCCAAAGAAAGGCATGTCCAACCTTGACTTGGTCATACATGTTGTATCCTTGACCTAGAAAAACAGTTTGACTATTTTTAAATCCTGAAATATTAACAGCAAAGCAAATAACAGCCTGACTAGTGTTCATGCTTTATCAATTCTGTATGTACTAACCATGTGTGTAGTACATCACACACTTTAAAGTAAAAATATGCCTGAATACTTCCAACATTTCCAAAGTCAATTGAGGAAGCTGGACAAAGAGATCAAACTATCACTGGAAAAATTACCTCTGTTTTCCACTTGTACATAGTAGTCAAAGAAATGAAGTTTTCAAGTTTAAAAATACATTACAGTATGCTTTATCCTCAGAGATAAAAATACAATTGCATACATTAGGACTGGATTAATACTTCATGCAAAGCAGACTAGTTTAATATTTTGCAATTTCAGAGTAGCTTTTGCATCTATTTTCTGTTTTCTTTCCATCAACGTTCTGTTTTTCTTCAATGTCTTTCCGTCACAAACTCAGTCAAGAAAAACATATCACTTTCACATGTTGCAAAAGAAAAAAGGTCAGGAAAGCAATTACAAAAGTAACAAAAATAAAGAGAAGTTTAGGTAAAAATGAAGAACAGGAACACTGTAGATTTTTTACTTAATTGTTCAATACATGGGTTAGCAGAAAAGTAACGGTAACCTCAAACACTGAGCGCTTACCAAGTTTGTAAATACACAAAAGAACCATAAAGCATAAACCCTTTTACAAATAACGGACTAAGAACAATATGGACTAAAGCCCAATCTAAATTAAACATCTAACTTTTATTTCATCACTCCCTCAAAGCTGTTCTGAACTTAGTTTTGCTTAAAGCATGAAAGAAAACGTTGGAGGCATTTCTCATCTGCTTCAGTTAGACTCTAGGATCCCATATCTGAAAACTGTTTAGAAATACAGCAAGCAGTTACTCAAAAGCCAGTGAACTAATCAAGTGCATAAATATTATACGGTGGCACGAATTCATGTCTACATGAATTATTTATGTAAGAAATCAGACTTTATTAGGATTCTTCATATACACAAATGTTTGCAGAACTGGGAAAAAAATCAAATGCTGGGGAAAAAATAATTTTTCTTATACAAGAAAAAAGTTTCAAATAGGTTGTGATGACATCTAAAAAAGTAATTATATTTCTAAATTTTTTGGGGGAGGGTGAAGTATCTAATGATTTTATATGGACAAAACAAGCCTTTATAGAATCATAGAATCATAGAATAATTAGGGTTGGAAAGGACCTTAAGATCATCTAGTTCCAACCCCCCTGCCATGGGCCTTACCAGAACAAAGATCCGGACTTTGGATTCACCACAGTGAAGATTACTATCTTTAGAACTAACCTTTTGCTATATAGCAAGGGATTATATTTACCAAGATACAAGGACTGTAAATTCAGGTTACCTAAAATAGAACCTGAAGCATACAATGTACCCACTGTGTCTGCCGTGAATGCAGTCATTAAGATTTTACAGCTTTTGAGAACTATAAACTTTATCTCCTGTACATTGTGTTTGTGTATGCAATAAACCATGTGCTAGATAGAAGTCACTGAATTTAGCTCTGCAGAGAAAAAGAAGCTATCATCAACAAGGAGGATGCATGAATGGCTTTGCATACCCATGTATATCTCCAACTGCCACCTACAGTAATGTAAGAATACATATACAAGAGGAAGTTTGATAACTCTGTATAGCAGAAGCCATCCAGATCTGCCAATAAAAAAGAAAATAATCATAATTTCTGAGATACTAGCATTAACAAAAATTGTTGTGAGAGTTAAGAATAATGAGCATTTGCTATTCTCCTACAACAAAAAAAAAACCAAGGTTCTTCATTCCTCTTGCTCTCCCATCCAACCAAAGCATATTTACAAATGCTTCTTCCACCTTCATTACCAACTTTCCAATCTCTGCCCCAGATTTACGAGAACAAGAGTCTCAGGACATTTTCTTTTATGGTACTATCTAAGTTGCTTCTCACTTGCGTATCTCACTGTACTCATTTGTTTTGGAAAGAACTATGGCAGAACATATGATGCAATTATCCTGATGCAAATACTGCATGAATATTACTACAATATAGCTCCATCTGACATAAAAAACAAGTAGCTGTAGCATTATATAAATTCTTGCCTTTCTCATTATTTTTTTCCATTTCTGCAGAAGATGCCAGTTGTCTGTGTGACAGAAAAAGCCATTTTTCTTGTTTTCTCAATCTCAGTACTCTTTGCTGTTATTGAGCTCCATTTCTCAGTCCTTTGTTTCCAGTTTTCCATAAACTCTCCAAGTTTCAATTCCAGTGTCATCTTGTATACAATATTGCTAACTTTTCCTTAAAGCAGGAGAGCATCCAACTTCTGCAATGGACTAAGCCACTTCAGTCACACCTGGCTTCCTCTCAGGGGGTCACAGCTTTCACCAGTTTTGGTATCCTGAGTCTATGCCAAGCTCCAAGCGCACTTAGTCACACTTTTGTTAAGCAACTCAAACAATACTGCTAATGCGGTTTTGGTGGCTTCAAATTATTAGCAGATGGTACAGCAGGCAGCTTTGAGCGATTCATGAAATAACAATCTACTGGAAGTGTCTCATCCCACTTCAAAGCACTGAACCAAATTTCCAGCTGCACAGAATTTGGATGCTACTGCATCATTTCCAGGGAAAACATTTATTCTTTTTCCTCCCTCTCCTTTCCCTCGCACAAACACTGTTTGGGGCCAGGCCTCCAAAGCCAACCAGAGATTACAGCATCCTATATTGAACAAATAAAATAGTATTTCTGAAATGGCCAAACTTTCTCTTCTGGTTTTGACTTTATTTTATTGTAAAATTTCATGTTTATGAAATGCTTTCTAAACAAAATACAAAATAACACTGGCACTTTATATCCCATTTGGTAACTGACAAACTAAGAAATTAACACATGGAATTAGACTTTCCTACAAGGGAAGGGGTTTACGCATGTAAAGGCGATACATAAAGAAGGGACCACTACCAGGACATTATTAGAAGTTTAAATTGAATGTTTTGTCACTGGACAGCTCTGTTACAAAAGTTACTGAGGATTGCTTTCACAGTAAGGATATGTTAACTACACCTTAGGATAGCCAGCTAGGAGAAAGGCAGAAGCTAGAAAAAGCAACATCTGCAGTGCAGTGTGAGCATTAAACAGTCTCTTTAGCATCACTGAATCTGATTGAGTTGGAGCACGAAAAGTACGCCACAAATAGAAGGGAGAAGAGTAAAATCAAAATCTAGAAGCACAATAAGCTGCAGAGAGCCAGAATGATTGATTTATATGAAAAATAGCTAACAGACAAAATACTAAGTGAAGAATCTAAGTGCAGTGCTTTCAGAAAGCAGTGCAATTATGCACATAAACCCCACACATATCTGAGGATTCTTTCAGAACTTATTTGATGAGCACAGATTTATTTATTTAAATTTGATTAAGAAGAAACACCAAGTCCTGGACACAGCTGTGATTTTGATTGTATTCAGTATGTTTTAGTTTGACCTAGGTAAAGGCAGTAGGCTGTTGTAGCCTGATCAACGCTTGGCACAAAGCAGTGCACAGGCAGGGAGCAGCGAGGGCAGACTGTTCTTACATGAGAGGATAAGCTGGGCTAACAGGGAGACAGGCAGGACAGGGTCCTCACAAACAGCAGGACAGACCCACCATACCTGGCAAAGGTAAGCAGAGCAGATCCAGTGATGGGTGTCAGGCTCAGACTCCAAGATATGATGAAGGTCCAAGATTAAGCCAAGAAGTTGAACCATCAGGTGGGGGTCAGGATCAGATGTGCAGACAGTAACCAGGGTCAGGCAAAAGCAGTGATCACCAAGGAAGCCTGCAGCAATGAGACAGCTCTGAAGTCAATCCAGAAAGTAGAGTCTGTGGGTCAGAGCTAGGGTCTGGATTAATGGGGTACACAGCCAGGCATGGGCATGGCTGCAATACAGGGATCATAATTGTTGCAACAGGAGGCGGGAGAAAGCAAGAAGAGAGATCTCACAAGGTGGGACTTTTTTGAGTCCAAACTGCCAAAGGCTTTATTCTGCATCCTGCATAAAGTGCAAGAGGTTCAAGAATCTTCGCAACCTTAAGCTTACCATGAAAACAGAGATATGGGGGCAAAGTGGGATGAAGAAGGAATGTTTCCTTTAGGCATTGAACATAGACAGTATTTTCACCTCTTAATTTGTCAGGTTATTTTCCAAGTTTGTCGTGCCAACAACAGCAAGTCTGATGCATTAATTTAAACGCATATAGTGAAATGATCTCAATGTGAAAATATATCCTTCTTAAAACATAAAGCAATGACTACAAATTCTATACTCAAACTTTATTCCTTGTATTTTTTTCCTCTTTGGTTGGAAGATTCAATTTTCAAATAACTTTGGTTACAGAGTTTGCATAACACATTTCTGATCCAGAATGCTTCCTATAATGAAAAAATTTGAGGGGAAAAGAATTTGTCACACTACAAGAAAACTGAAACTCAGAAATGTTTCTTTTAAACTGCTCTCAATTACTTGCTTCAGTACTTTGTCTTGCTTTAACTGATCAAGCTTTTCTGGCATCTGAACTATTAAACATCCATTATGACCAGGAATTTATAATTAAATTCTTATGGGAACTTTCATGAACAACAGGAATACCTTCAGTTAAGCAAAAACTGAACAGACTCCCCTGGCAGAACCAAATCTCTTGGCTATTTTTACTGGACATCCCCATGCATTTTACAATGTCATGAAGATCATTTTATGTCTAATCAATGATTTATTCTGAGTCAAAGAAGTGAATCACATTCAGTGGAACATGACTCACATACCACAGCATTACCTGTCGCTACTTCCTCAGGCTAAATTTCTTGCTGTTCATAGAATTCATTAATGCTTTTATTGTTGTGTCTGACACTTACATGTTTCAAACACACTTAGAGGTTTAGATTCTTCATTACCTAGTATCATGAATGTCACAGAATCAGTAGCAGCAAACGCCAACAGAATCAACTTTTTTTAAACAAACGAGGTCATTCATGTAACAGAATATTTCAGATAAGGAACTGTCTGACGTAAAACTGAAGAATGGATTTTGAAGAGTCAAAGATAAAGGCCAGATTCCCTAGACTCAAATTTACATTATATGATGTTCAAAATGGTAGAAAAATGCAAAAGAGTGTACTAAGAAGAGGCTGTATATATTGAAAAGCTTCTTAAAGAAACAGGACAGTGGAACATGAATAGGTCTGACTACATCCAAAAGGGACTGCTGTACTCTGTAAGAAAAATAAAAATCACAAGGATTAGCATTTGTAAATATTATTACAAATCAGTCAGATTTACTTTGAAAAAATGGATCTTCTGTTTACTATGAACAAAAAAGTTGTCTTGAGCAAAACACTTGGCTCCAAAATATTTCAGGAAGTTCAGACTCGAGATTTCATATAAACATATGCACACATGTGAAAAGTCCACGTGGTTATTTCAACATGTCATGTATTGAACTGAAAGGTCACCCTAGCAGCTCTAAAGAGCAGCAAACCTTTGCCCCAAAACACTCAACCTCTAAAGACTTCACTTGCAACTTTACAGTTAGATCGTCATGTAATTACTGATCATCTTCTGATCACCAAAAAAAGTACCTTTAATCCAACTTTTTCCCCTTCTTCTGGGGGGGGAAAAAAAAAAAAAAACTGGAACAAAAAGAAACAAATAATTATTTCTATATCTATTATTTCTCAGGCTTTTCCATTATTACTCTCATTTTTATCACCTTATTCCAGATTTCCCTTGCTCTCCTTTACTAGAACCAATAAACACTGCAACCTTTTAATGTTCCTTTATGTTTTTCAAGACAAATTCTGAGGCAGAGAGAGTGAGAGACATTTCTCAAGATTCTTTGGACAAGATATGAAGTCTTGAAGCCGGAGATTATGAGATCCAGCAAGGCCACTCCACAGCCTAAGTACATGCTGGAAGTCTGCTGTACCGGCATTTGGTGTACCAGCTGTTTCCACAAAGGGGAGATAGTTTCATTAAGAAAAATGAGACTTTCCAGAAGCAGGAATTTCTCTGTTTTCATGTGGGGGCAACTAAGTTCCCATACTCATCACTGCATGCACACAAATGCTCATTTATTTTCTCTTTGAACTAACAAGCAACTTCATGCTTCAAAATATGACTGTTGAACTTTAAAAAGCCTTTATCACTGAACAGAACACAAAATGCACTAAAGAGGACCCAAGTCAGTCCTGCAGTTATTGTAAAATGAGTTCTAACAAAGTATGGGTTATAAAAGCACAGACAGATTCAAAATCTTAACAGTAAAACCTCACCTTTCAAGGTGGGCAGGTAGCAAGAGAGATCTTTTCTTTAGAGTAAAGTGAAAATTTTTTAAGTGTCTCACAATATCCTTTGGTAACCACTACCTGTCCCTGAAGAACTGCATTACAGAGGACAAGCCCCTGGCGAGTTAGGCCACACTGGTAAAACCTGTCTTCTGATTTACCAATGCACAGAGAAGAACCTAGAGAAATGAAGTCAGCGCATTCAGTTGTGAGGTCTACTTTCAAAGGATTAGTAAACTGAATGACATGAGAGAAGCAGCTGCACAGACTTCCTTGCCCCAGTGTTTTCCCCATGGCACATGTAATACTGTACAGAGACATACAAACAAGTTCTAGATAATGAGTCTCAGGTATCTGGGACAGCATAATTCTACTGTCTTTATCTCTCCATTTCTCAGCACAGTGTGAAAACTCCCCTTAGACAAGATTGCTCTTTACCATCTGCCAGGCTGGCAGGAAGTTTTGTTGCTAGTATGTAGACAGTGTTAAGTAAGAGTTCTCCCAGTTTCTGTTGAGTGGGACAGTTATGTCTGGCTCACTTCCCTGCATCAACATTTAATTCTAATGATTTTTCCAAGCAGGTAACGCAGTGAGACAGATATAGAAAACTTGTACATCCCTCACTCCCCTTCAACTTTTTACCAAAAAGACTGGACACGAGTTGACATGGGCGGGGTGGGAAGTCAAAAGGGAAAACTGATAAATCATCTTACACTAGCATCTTTCAGATGTATAAATATTCTCTGAACAGAGAAAACAATGGTTTGAGGAGTCACTGTAAGGGTAGCACTTCTTCCCACACCTCAGCTTCAAGTTAAAAGATGAGATACATAAACATGAGTGCTTTTGTCATCCCCAAGGCTATTGTAACAACCTGCATTTCTCTCTTGCCTCCAACACTAAAGCATTTCCAGGATTAAAGTCACAGTCTGTTTGGCTAGTTATGCTTCCTGTTAAAACAATTATCACTCAAAGACATATATGGGTACCAGAAAACACATTGCAATGCTGCTTCATCACCTTAGACAGCCAATTCCTGTTTTCATTGTATGAGTGGGGATACAGATCTGGAGGTCAGGGTAACATTAAAGAATATGGAACTGGGGGGAAAAAAAATTAAATGCAAGAGGCTGAAGAAGCATCACTTTTAAATTTCTTCTTTTTCCCCTTAAGACTAAACAATATTCAACAGTAATCTACAAATCTGTAGTCATGTTTAGATCACCTCTCACTGCTACCACATTAAGACTTCAAAGTAAACATTGAGCAAACAACTTCCTGAAATGCTTTGTAGATTTCTAAGGGATTGAGAAATGACCAAAACATTACTGGAAAAATAAAAAATGGAATGAGAAAGATGTGGTACAAGGAATCCCAGATTATTCTCTTCCACTCTTGGAGAACAATTTTTTGATTAACAAACAAAATTCCTAAGCCAAAATTCGTAATTCTTTGAAGCACATGACACAGTAATTAACTATGATGAGTCAATTCAAATGCGTCTGAACTGTTCAAAAGGTTACTTTAAATACTATCAGTGGAATTATGTATGCGTTTTACTTCCTCAAGACTTACTCTTTGCTTTTCCATCAACTGTAAAAGCACAGTTACTTAATAATAGACTTCACAAGGAACACTGAAACACAAACTGTTAGATCTTATATAGTACAATATTGTCCATACTGACAAGGAAATCTGACTAGTTATTATAAAACCCATTTTTCAGCATTTGCTGTGAAGAAATAGTAATTCACATACACATTTCTGAGCACACTTGCAGAAAATGTTTCCAGTAAGAGGTGCCACTGGATATTCCAGTTGGGAATTATTTTTATGAGAAATATCTTTCAGTTTTTTCATATTCTCTTTTTTTTTAATTGGGATACAGCAATTCTCTTGGTGCCAGACTGCCATCAATAACATTAGCAGAAATTAAAACTATTTGCATAAAGCACTCTTTATTTTTCATTCACTGAACTGTAAATATCAGCTACCGATAAAGTTACAGATGATTGCTTAGTTGTTATTAAGGATGTAATCCTAGCAATTAGCAATGGGTATAGTAAAAAAAAAAAAAAAGACGAAAAATATTAACATAATCTCCAGTTCACGTAACTTAAGTATAAACAAACTGCACAAAATATGGAAGATAAATGTTTTGCCGTGATAAGCAAGTAATGAGATTTGCAAAATGCCTTCAATATAACAAACTCTATTAGGTCTTATTATAGAGCGAAGTGAGGTTACCCACATCTGACAAAATGGTTCCATGGCTAAACTGTTTTTTTTGAGACATTTGTTGCTATTACATGTAATAGTGAAACCTACCTCAATTGCACTTAACCTTGTAACTGTAACTCTGTGGGAACAACTTTGCATTACCACCACTTTCACTAAATAAGAGATTTCTTGAACACAAAAGATTGAGAATGCTAGCAGAACTTACTGTGAGCATTGTTGTTACTTTCGATCTTAAGGGATAAAAATACACTGAATGGAAAAAACAACCAAACCAAAACCAACCCAACCCCAAAACCAAACCAATCCAAAAAAACAACCAACCAACCAAAACCAAACCAACAAAACAGAAATCAAAGCAGAAAATAATCCTCCACTGCATACAGATGATTGCTTTAAATAGCCCTGTCAGGATACTAAAAAAAAAAAAAAAAAGAACAATACCATAGAGACATGATTATTTCCTCCATCGCTGTTTCCCTAAGGATGCATTTCCATTTACACTTTATTTCATGGGAATGCTCAGGGACCTCAGAGAAAATCTGTATTTTATAATCCTGCATAGTTCCTGTCTCAAAAATGCATAAACTTTTACAGAAAGAACTTCCACTAGCAAGGCACAAAGTGGTCAAACCCACACATCCTTAATCTAATTTTGACTGATTTTTTTTTCTAACAAAATTTATTCCTCCTCTCCAAAAACTAGGATCTGTAACATAATTCTACTATTAATAAAACTTTTGTTGCTACAATTATTTCAGCTTTACTGAGCACTCTGTAAGGATTTACACTGGATATAGCCTCTTCACGTAATAGATTGTATTAAAATGTTTTTGTGAGAAATTCCGTCAGAAAGGTATTTAGTGAACACAGGCTATAAACCCAGTGCTTCTTCACTGAACTTTCCTATAATGATTCTGAAGTTGAAAAGAAATAAAGATCAAGGTTCCAACAAGTATCTTTGTTGGGCACGTTTATTTTACTCTAGGAGTAACCACATTGTCAAGTTTGATGCAACTTAGCCATCCTATTGACACCTAATAATTTGGAAGAGACTTATTCATATACAAAATTCAAAAAACAGTCTAATGATATATACTTCAGCATCAACTCTAATTCATCCAGAAATCTCTTTGCTTTCAAGCTATTCAGGCTCATTAATCAAGCACTTTCCATTGAGTAATGGAACAAAGAGTTGCAGCTTTCTCAAGACAGGACTGTGAAGAAGTACTTTCAACTTTGAAGACATCTAAAGCATTGTGTTTGATATTCCTCAGAAGGCAGAATGTCCCCTATAACTGTCTTACAAATGCAATAAGGTTGGATGCTACTACTGCCATACTAAAACATGCTTTTACTTACAAAGACATTGATCAGCCACTTACCAACAGAAACATATACAACATGACTGAGCTTAACATGAAATAAGAAAGGTTTAGAACCACACAAGGCTTTGGAAACACACAGAATGCAGAATTGTTTCCCTTCAAACCTGGTAGTAAGCCAACTTTTAAGGAAGCTGCAGGATAATCAAATGAAAAGATTTCAGCCATCAAAAGAGCAGTTTTGTATATGCAAGAATTTTTTTGATTTTACATTCATCAGGTCTAATTACAGAAGCCATGTAAGAGTTAACATGAAACTTGGATTTACTCATATGATGCTAGGATAAGGATAATACTTCTCCCACACTGATAATACTTCTCCCACACTGTAAGACCACACTTCAAGTCTGACAAACATGACATGCACGCTAACATGTCCCATCTTGAACAGGTAAATATTGTTATCACACCGGTAAGTCCTATGTCACTAGCTAAAAAAACAGGATTTTTGTTTTCTGGCAAGTAAGTATAACCTGAAACAACAGGTAATTTGTTATTTTGAAGTTTTTGTGCCAAATCTATTACTTGGTTAGGGAACAACAGAGAATATCTCAGAGTTCACAACCAGCATCTAGAAATACAAGCCTGCGAGTTTTGCTGGATGCACTACACAAACCAACGTAAATGCACTTAAAGCTCGGGTTCATAGTCTAACTATGATGAATAATGAGAAATAAAAATTTTCATGTACATTTTACTTATCCGTAGCAACTAATGCAAGGTAACATACTTTTACAACTTTTGCTAATGATGACAAATGCAACTATGCTTCACCTCCTTCACTTGCTGATAACCACCCATTTTATGCAGTGCTACGACATGACTGCCAAATCCAACAGAAGATATTAAAATATTTTCACAGATCTGAGGCATAAAAAACCCCTACTTAGCCCCATACAGTTGAAATACACACGCCACAGACTATCTAGTCACCTCTGCTTAGTATCTTTATACTTCAGTCTCCATTCATGTAGCTGTCACAACCGTACTGCCCAGAGGTCAGCCTTTAGAATATACACCACTATTGCAACTGAAATAAAGACTGTTTCTTATTCACTCCTAAGACTATACCAACTCCACAGATAGATTTAACTAAGTGACTAGGACCAAATATCTTGCAATGATAAGGGCTTGTAGCACTTGGAAACTCAAGGATAAATCCACTGTTAACTAATCAATGGCCTTCAACATTACCCTGTAAGGTAGTGAGGTAACACACATCCAGTGTTAAGTTCTGGGAGGGGAAAAAGGATCAATTCCTGCAGTTCTAAGGAAGCATTGAGAGGATTCCTGAAAATTTATCTTAAAATATAGAAAAGGAAAAAAAAAAAAAAAAAGTCTGTCAGTGGAACTAATTTCAACTTTCATTAACCATGTGTTGAAACGTGCCAAGTTCAAGTCAATTTCAAAAAACACAGTAGGAAAGACATTCAAAAGGAGGAATTTATACAAATAATTCAATACAATAAATTTCCCCTCTCCAAGATTTTTTTTTTTTTTTTTTTTACCGTTCCCTCATATTTGTGTGTTGAGGGAGAATAAAGAATTTTCCTCTATCTTTTCATGGGTAAATAAAAATTGCTCTATCACAGCAGTTGACTGCAGTCATTTTTCAATTTAATGCCTAAGAGAGAAATTCTCTCGAGTGACTCTTGATTACATTCAGATAAATTGTACAGAAGTACCCACAGATTTCATATCCTCCATTTTCTACCTCTATAGCATTGTCAAAATAAATCTGCTATTTGATCTGACATGTATGAAGCCAATACACATATGTACAGATTTCATTACCATCTTCACTGCAATCCTCATTTATTAAAAACAATGTCATGAACTTAAAGAAAATCCAGATTTGCACTACTAAATCAAACAGCCAGCAGAGGATTTTTCTGTAGAAGGTTAGATGTTGCAATTCAAACAGAAAAATAGGTCATTTTCATGAACAGATGTAAACAAGTATAAACACCTACTCTAAAGATACAAAACCACAGACGTTGTATATGACTGTCAATTTTTATTGTTCAAGAATCTCCCTGTCCCCTTTTACAGAGCAAAAAGACTGTGTTACCAGCACCACAACCATCTGGATCCAATCTTCCCTCTGAGACTTTGTTCTGTTCACGGGTAACTGACTCTTCTGCTACAAGTTCATTCTATCTGAATTTTGTCTGACAAAAGCAAATTTTGAGTAATTGAGGGAAAAAAATAATCTTTTCTCTGAAGCAAACAGTGAGTCTTGTGGTATGTCTCACTGCTTTCTTCTCACCCTCTTAGCCAAAAAACAGACTACTGCATTTCCACATCTTTGGGCAGCTATTCACTCATAAATCAAACCACTGGTGAACATGAAAACTTGTATTTTAAACTTACATCTGTATACAAAATTTGTTTTTTAAAGTAATTATAATGTACAATATATAAAATGTTACCCTTTGACACTGGGCTACAGCAGGGCTCTTATATTTTAATGTACTATGTTAAGACTGGCAGCCAAAGAACAACGCTATGATATCACACTGAAGTTTTATATTGGGATTTAATAAACTTTAAGCAGTAAGACACACTGATCTCTTTCCAAGAACACAAAACAGCAGCTGTACGGTAGAATTCTTCACAAAAACTGAACTTGCAGTTTATTCTCATTATACCCAAATTTCAGTTCTGACATCCATGCTCCACTGTATGTTTATACCAGCAGAAAACAGTAGCCCTTGAAATAAATCAGAATACAAACCTTTCGTCATTCTATAGAAAGAAAAACATGGTATCTAAAAACTGTAAGGTGGATTAAAGCTCAAATCTCTATTTTGACTTTTTTTAGCACCTTTATTTTGGTAATCACTTTTGTGGTTTAACCACAGCCTGCAAACCCAGGGCCCAGACAGTCCCTTCCCCCCAGTTCATATGCTGAGCATTATGTCATATGGTATGGAATATCCCTTCGGCCAGTTTGGGTCACCTGTCATGGCCGTGTCCCTCCTGGCTTTTTGGGCTCTTCCAGCCTTCTCACTGGCAGCGCATAAACTGAAAAGTCCTTGTCTTAGTATACTAACGCTACTTATCAAGAACAGAAAATATCAATGTTATCAACACTATTCTCATATAAACACAAAATAGCACGATATCAGCTACTAGGATGAAAATTAACCCTATCCCAGCTAAAACCAGGAGTCATTGACTTCATATAGCTTTAAATTTATGTGACTGACTACTGTCTTAAAAGTAGGCAACATACAAGTAACTGCCTCTAAACCCAAGACAGACATTATGAAAAATGGTTTTATAAACTTGGTGAAAATAGTAAAAAATGAGCATACGGGTTTTGATCATGAAAAAATCCGAAGATTCTAAATATAACAAAGTATGCTAGTTTTGAATTATTCTAGTTCTGCATTAAATACCATATTGAAAAAAAAAACCCACACAACCATTTTTCACTCACACATGTAACTAACAAACTTTGTTAAAATTCCATCTTTACATCCGCCCTCTTTTTTTTCATTCCACAAATCCAGAAAGCTTGCTTGCAATATAAGTTATTCTCATATATAAAGAATTGAAAGCATAGTTCACTGAGGCCTGGATATGATCAGAAAGGCCTCTTACAGAGTAAGTTTTCCCTTCCCCTAAACCTAAACTGCTGCAACAAATTGAAGTAGGGAACCCCCACATACAGCTTATGTTCTCATCAACCCATTCAATTTTTTATAAAACATAGACATGGATCATATGTTCTTTTCTGAAACAGATCTTCCCTCTCCAGCCACAGCAATGACTCAAGTACATCCTTTCAGCAGTAGAACAGCACAGTACAGGTTTCACTTCTGCGATGAAATTTTATCCTGTCAATATGTATTAAGCACCAAAAGGTAACAGAAGTTGTTTCACACTGCAGTTTCAAAAAAATTCTCTAAATACAGTATGTTTTCATCACATAAACCGACAAGACTAAAGGGACCTCACAGTTCCATGAAGTATGCCTACAGGCAAAAGTAAGCGAAACATATCTTTTACTGGTTTTAAACGTGTTCCAAATAATCAAAGTTGTTGTGCTTGTTTTCCCTTCTATTTCTTCTCCTGGTCTCTTATGAAGAAAGGGTAAGTTTTCTAAATGAATTTATATGTACCTATACGCTTAACAGTGTTTCAGTAATTCAAATGACCTGTTACTATCCTTACCAAAATTATTTGCCTATTCATAGTTCACGTACAAACAGCAGTAAGAGGCAGAGTACTATGTGAGCTCCATTCTCCAGGCATTCCCTTTTGTCTATAGGAAAAAGTTCAAGCATCTTCCATTACAACACTGTTATCCACAAGAATCTTCAATACATGTGTTTTCCTAGTATTAAATTACCTGCCACGGTCAACCAAAAAGTACTGGTTTACAGACTTAAATTTAATGTACTCTAGAAAAGTACTACCTTGTATCAGAGAGCTTTAACTCCGCAAAACAATAGCATACCTTCTTTCTAACCCAAGTTTAGAAAACACCTATACTCAGTCACAAGACTGATGACCTTCTAATCATCTTATCTAATAATAAAATACCACAGAAGAAAGTTTGCCAAAATAAAAATGGGAATATTTATTATCTTTTCTACTAAAGCAATGCAGAACTTCTCAGATTATACATTGGTCTTTGCAAATGTTTCTAGAGCTAAATTCATACTCTTCGATTTTGTAAAAAAAATTAGACACATACTTCATAAAAACAAAAGACACAGGGTATGTCACTGAATAACTGGATAGTATTATAATTGTTAGTAGGGATGAGCAAAAAAAGCTCATGCTTACACAACTGTGGCATTTGCATCTTTATCATATACTCAAGTGGGACAAAATGGGTACATTTTCCTTGCATATTTTCAGGTCCACTTCCCAAGCTTTCCAAAATCAGACAGACTGTTAAATATTGAATTTGACCAAGAGAACCTAAACATTATTTAATGGTACTACATGCACAAGGATGCAGGGGAAGGGAGAAAATTAGACCCGTGCATACAGTACAAGACAAACTGTTACAATTGTCAAACGTGCGCCGGACAAAATTCAAAGTTTATGAAAAGTTTTATTTCTTGTCATGAAAATAGTTTCGGAAGCACATAATTGTATGTATATTGCAAAATCATTTTCACTTTGCCTCCTGAACTTTCTTGGCGTTCTGTTTTTCTTTTGCCTAGAAAACAAAGAGAGATGATATTAAACCCTGACAGAAAAAAAAAAAAGACTTTCTTTTTGGAGCTCTGAATGACTACTCATTACACTTTTGAAGATTCAACAAAATATGCTGAAGTAAGAGACATTTTAAATGTAAATTTATATCCTTCAGAAATATCCTACTATAAGATTCATATATAAAGCTTTTCAAAATACACATAGGTTTAAACATAATAATAAGAAAGAAACTCTAATATGAGATAACTTCCATAGAGGAAAAGCAGAGATTAAGAAAAGCTCTATTTTTAAAACAGGATTTAACTCTCATTTTTATACCTCCATATTAATTTCATTTAACACTGAATTAACTCTTCTTAATGAAAATATTTTATTTCACAAGAAAACACTGCATTCAGAAATACTGATTATCACAGATGAAACTAAAATAACCAAGATCTTAGTTTTTTAGATCTTTCAAAAGAGCAGAATGGGAAAAACCCCCAAGATATTTGTGAACAGAATCTTATGTTACTGGTATCAATAGACAGATAGTTCAAATTGACAAGGAACACGCATTTTCTTCCTCATGAATTTAGTCAAAATAGATTAGGCAAGAAGAAAGGACAATTCAGATGCAATCATTCATTCATTCTGAATCAGACTGCTACTTATTACCACTCACTATTGAACAAAACTGGACCTAAGTCAGTGATTTAGAATCAAGATCTGTTATCACAGCCGCCCAGGTGCCCTGGAAATTCACTTGTAAAGGAAGCTTGCTGGTGTTATAAATAACTCCTACGAACATGAAACCAGATTAAAACTTTACAAACGACCCAAAGAAGGAAAAGACTAAAAAGAAAAAATAAATCCAAAAGTTACTGCCTTATAAACTACGAAGTATGGCTTACACATACTTTCCTAAGGAAATTCAGCTAATTAATTAATTGATAAGTAATATTTGGTAATATTAAGTAAAATTTAGTTCTTTCATTATAGTAAGAGAGAACCTTTTTCAGACTGAGTTCAAATTTAGGGATACTGTCTATGGCATAAGAATAGATAGGCAAGCAAACACTCCATTTCAAGTACTTGACTAGCCATACAGTTAAATAACCTTGCCAAAGTAATTTAATCAACAAGCATAATACAAGCTTTAATAGTAAAACAATGTTAGTAGCTAGACACATTACAAAGGGGAAAACAAAAAGCCAGATAACCAGTATAAGAACAGAGAAAGATTACAAATTTCAGGCTACCTAAACTACCAGAACCTCTGTGCAACGGCTGCCATCTAGTGCTGACAAGTAGATAAATCAACAAAACAGAGTATTAACAGTCCAAGTAAGGAAGAGGGATCAATCTTTACATACATGTCTGTGTCTATACACATTCAAACAATCTTAAGTTCAAAAAGGGATATCAGGATAGTACTACCACATACTAAATGGAGATACACATCAAAATTTTAAAAGGACTTTTAACTTCCTTTGTAGAAAAGCCCAAATCATGCATCTCTTGTACAACTTGATCTTTCATCTGATATTGAATTGCTTCTTCCTATATCACCATTAGAAAAAATTTATTTAGGTTATCAAAGGGGAGATACAATTTGCCTTTGTGTAACAGTGAAATTTGGTTAACCCTACAATCTCCAATCTCTGTTAGAATTGTGCCTCTTAAGAACTGCAAGAGTATCAGGTAAACTAGCAATGAATCTGAATGTAGCAGTTTAAATAAACCAACCCACGCCATTTACACTTCCAAGATATTTTACTGCATTTACAATCTTAAGTAGAAGGTATGAACAATTATAGTAATATACTGTTTCTTGACAGTTAGCTAGGAAATACTCACTTTTTCTACTAATGGTATTAACTGTTGGTGCTCTGCTAATGTCTTTAGTAATTCCATGATGAAAGGCAGGTAGTTATGTTTTCTTCTAATATTTTCAATCTAAAAATAGATTAAAAGCATTAACAGGATTATTTTACGGCTAAATGGGGACTTTTCCTTTTCCTGTCATTGTGCCATTCCCCCACCTGAACCTGGAATTCTTTCTTAAAATTTCAACCATCTAAAAATAAAATTAAAGCAATAAAATTCTGAGCACACAGGGATAAAGTACATGCCAGATTAATTTACTGCTTTGGGCACAAATTCTCCTTACAGTCTTTCATACTAGCCAAAAAAATGACTGAGTAGGTTATATGGTTTAATCATTGCTATAACACTGACAAATACTCTTACTTAAACTATTCACTTTTTTTCCTCAACTTAGGTATTTTTACAGTCCCCTGCATAGTTTTGCCTAGGCAGAAGACTTCAATATTTTTGTAATGCAAAAGCATAACTATTTGTTATACTAAACACTTAGCAGCTTCTACAGTAATTAAATTCTTCAGAAAGGTGGGATATTATTTGCTTATTCAACTGAAAAACCTCCATAGACCCAAAGTGGATACCCTAACATAAAAAAGTAGACTTTTTATCAGTTTCCACAATATTTCCACATACTATTAGGAACAGTGCTTTAGAAACAAGATAATACACTGAACAACTTAATATATGTACTAGAGAAATGCATTTGAAATTATCATTACAACTATTGAAGTC
>JAOEHX010005398.1:20815-48280 GCA_025448015.1 Bolborhynchus lineola | reverse complement strand
GATGGAGATGTAAAGGTCATGGCTGTAAAGCTCGCAGGTGAGATCCTGTGGTCTGAAATGGTGTAAAGCGCGAAACACAGCCCGGAGCGCGCTCGGCAATGAGACGCAGGCCAGGACAATCAGTTAAGTGCCGTTAAGTGTTCATGTTTCTTCTTAAATGCACACTTAAATCCCTCAAAAAAATCCTTCGAAATGCTTGGTGTTAATATCTATTATTATTAATAATAATAATAGTGCTATAATTTACTGCTGGTGACCCAGGACACTCATTTCTTGCTCCAAGTATATAAATAATTAATGAATCAGTGCTATTTCTTGCTCCAAATATTTATATGTAAATAAATACAGCAGTGATTTCGTACTGCCCCATTTACCAGCACAGTGGCAGAAGGAGTAGATGGCTGTTACAGCCCTATTCCTCAAAATTAAATCATATTTTACATGTTTCCTCATCTTAGGTCAATGGGTGTACATTGAATAGTTCATAATGATTTGATGGCAGCACTGCTAAGTACAAATGGAAAGCCAAGCACCAAACCACCGATAATTGCCCCTGTGGGCTATATATGAGCCCCTTTTGCTATCTCAGATCAGGCTCCCCTCTCAGCCTGTGCAATCAGGACCAATCCTGAATTGGGCCAATCTTTTCCTTCACCAGGTCAGTGATAAAGACATTCCCTGAGCTTTCATACCTTCAAGGTGTACGTTGGCTTGTATTTCTTAGTGGAGCTGTCAGAGTTAAGCCTGTTTGTAGCAGGCAGCCATCCACTACAGTAAATTAAGCACCAAAGGAAGGCAGAACCTTTCTCACGTTGCTGTGAGCGATCATCTCCTGCATCTGAATTACAGTTGTGCTTGTACAGTACTGTACGTGTACAGTAGTCCACACACATAGAACTGAGCTCCGCCTGCGAGCCACGATGGGTTGTGCTCTCAGCCTACATAGGTGTTTGGGTGTCATACCCATGCTATCAGTACAGAGAGATGCTCAAATAGCCCTAGAAATCATTAGGCTTTAGTTAAAAGAGTTAACTTAACTTACTCGTCCCACTTCAATGTTCATGTTCACAAGTGCCACCAGTTCTGCCAAGATTTAAGGGATATTTACTCTTTGTCTCCTTGTAAAACAATTATTACTGAAGCTGAGACATTGAGACTGATGTATTTCTACTTAGATATTTGACACGTTTGTCTGGGGGAGTTCCATGTAAAGCAGACTATGAAATCATGGGAGGAATGCTTTCCAGTGATGAATCCTTCTCATTAGAACACAATTGCTCAACAGGTTTGCCCTCATAGCCATCAAGACCAAAGTAATCATTCAGTAGCTCTTGTACTGTATATTTAATTGTCTTCAAAATGATGCATTACAATTGGGCAGATGACATGTCAATGCACTAGTAAACTACGCAGGGAGCTGTGCACAATTACTTTGTCCTACAGCAAGAATGAACAAGATTATCTTATTGCATGAGAGATTCCAGAGGCTTTATCTTCCTCTCAGCACAGCCTTCATTAACATTAATCAGTCACAAAGGCACATTCCAAAGGAGAACACAAATCATGGGAAATCTTGTTATCGAGTTAATGAATGACTCGCTTCCCTCCCATCCCTTCCTCCTCTACAGGAAGACAGCCCAAGGCAAAAGCTCCATAAACCTAGGCATGATGAATTCAGCACTCAGAAGACAAGGTCCTCACGGCTTCCAGAGGAAGTCAATAAGCGGAGCGAAGAGGGTTTGCAGGATGGAGACACGCTGTGTGTGGGCTCTCCGACGCACGGCACAGCTTAAAAACACAGTTCCATGTGCAGGACAGATAAGCAATAAAGTTAAAACAGAGCAAGCGTTGCTGAGGGAAGGTGTTCCCACCGATGCAGGGTTTGTTAGCAGAACTATATACATGTCTTTACAGCCCTAAGCCCTCAGGTTTGGAACTATGCTGATCCAATGGCTTTGTTAGTGGGTATGAAAATTGTCCTTTCTTTCCCCAACTCCCCTTTGCAAAGAGTAGCTTCATGACAGCAAATTCAAGCCAGGGGCCAAAGGCAAAGACTGAGGTTTACTCTTCTCCTCTAAAATCCCAACTTTTAAGTGTAGCTCAAGCTTAGCAGTGGGTGGAAGCCCAGCACAAGACACTAAAGATGTGCTTGGTGTTTTCAGAGGACACGGCCTGGAATGGTAGTACTGAGTACTTACTGTCCACACTTAGTCACAGAACAGGCTAATTAATCTCCACACAGCTGCTCTGATAGCAGGACTTGCATCCAGTTTGATTAAGCTAGTTGCAGATATGCCAGAGTAATGCAATGGTCATGACCCAGGGCAGCCCTGCACTGTGGATGGGAGGTGTGTGTCTGAATGAGAAACAAAAATACCTCCTTTAGATGCTCCTGCTGTCTGGCTTTTCTTGACTCTGTGCTGCTCAATGAACTCAGCTGAAGGCCGAGAGCTCTAGGGCAGAATAGCCTGCAGGGGAAGCAAATTCCCAAGTTTTTTGAGTTTCCTGCTCTCAGGCTGACACCAAACCCCAGGACAAAGGACTTGGGGAAATCGAACCTTTTAAAGTCCATCTGGGATCTGTACATCATTCCAGCAGATGTATTTAATACCAATGCCATAGGGGGAAGTGGAACAGCGTTGATGAGACTCAAGAGTTCAGCAGGCAGAGTGTGAGCAAGCTTCTCTGCTGGAGCCCGCTGACAGCGCTCATCCACCCCAGCATGGCCATATCGTTCTGTTTGGCAGAGCTCACTAAGCTCTGCCATAAACCAAAGCCCATATGGGAACACTGAACTGTCCTGGCACTTTATAAAAGGCAGGATGGTTTTTATAGTGTCTCCTCCATGTCCTGGCCAAAGGCCATGTGTGTTAACAACCTCTTTTCTTCCTCTTCTCAGAAATCCTAGTGGCTTTGACCCAATCTCCTCTGCATACTGTACATTTCTCTTCTGTTACTCCTCTTTCTGCTAATGCTTTTCCCTTCCATGCTTTGCTTTTGGGACGCCTCATTTGAGCTACCTGTGGAGTACAGTGGATGAGTTGAAGGAAAGCTGCTCTTTGTCAAGTTTCAGCTTCAATGGCAGTTGACAGCAGGAATAGATTTGGCCATGTGTAGTCTTTCTGAGTGCAGCTGCTCACAGGGAAAGGGCAGGGCATAAACAGCCTGTTGTGAACATGTTCATAAGCTGAAGAAATAAAACTGCATCAACTTTTAATAAATAGAGCATAGGCAGTAAGCAAGCGGGAGTGAGGATTCAGCACTTGGCCTTTGGTTTGTTATTTGTCAGGCATTGATATAAAAGAGGGTATAGATTTGGGATCTATTAGTTGGATTGGCTGTTCCTTCCAGCCAAACCAAACCTTTAAGCTCTGGGAGTACTTGGCTGAGGGCAGCCTTTAGGCTGGACAACCAGGACATCTCAATGGACAGTGCAGGCTGGAGATGATCTGTGAGCTTTCCAGTCTCCTTCCTGACACCTCCTTTCTCATCCAAGTCTTTGTCCAAGCAAGCGTCCTTGCTCTGCTGGAAGTCATTTCGTTCCAGATACCGTCACACTCTCTGTCTGTGCTTATATCCTTGGGCCTCTGTAGCTGGAGAGAACACAAGAAATACAATGTCAGCTTTATCCATGCATTCTCCAACTGCGGCTGAGTCAGAGATCTCATCCCTGTGGTCATCATTACCACTCCAGCCGCTTGCTGGGAAGAAGGCTGTGCTCCTGCACTGTCACACAGCATTTTAGCTCTTACTTCACTTCAGCCTGCCAAGAATCCCTTTGTGTTTCATGACAGTAAGTGGCTTCTGGGCTGTGGAAGGAAGAAAGATGCGCTGCGCCTTAATAGCTGTGTTGAATAGCGGCTAGTCCCTGCCACGTTGAAAAGTGAAGGGTAGCCAAGAGTTCAAGTGACTTTTAAACAGCACTTTCAATGCCCATGCCAGCTTTTAGCAGTCCTCTTTATCCCGAAGTAAACGCGGGGCTGTCTCCACTCCCCCCTTTTTCTCCTGTGTGCAAGTATAATGCCACTAGGAGGAGCATTGCTCCTAAAAATGGGGGAAAGACCCGGCTTTGGGCAGTACCTTTGGGCTGGTAGCTGCGATGAAGCCCTGCTGGCAAGCTACCAGATGAGCACAAAGTGTTTCAGCAATGAGGGCTCCTCTGTGTTGGATCTCCATCACTTCAGTGCCCTTCAATACACTTTCCCTTGGCTGAAGTGCCCCAGCGCTGCGTCTCGCACCCCAGCTCACCTGGCTGCATGTGCACCATGCGGCACAGCCCTTTGCCTGCCTGGTTCTTGTACATGGGCTTCACACACACTTTGTTGGTGGTGCCTGCAGGCAGGTCTGTGAGGAGCACGCTGTGGATCTGTGGTGACACACTGATGACGGACGAAGGGCCCGTTTGCCGCCGGCATCTCACTCTGTAACCGAGGACATTCCCATCGGCAGAGTCCCACGAGGCTTTCAGGGTGTTGGGGCCCATGTCTTCGAAGCGAAGGTGCCTGACTTTGGAGCCCTCTGGAGAAAGAGGATTCATGTTACTGGGGCTGTTTGTATGGTGTGATCCTTACCGCCTATCTCCTTGCTCCTCCCGAGACCAGCCAGCCTAGTCTTCGTAGTAGAGACTGTAGTTCATCACTCCTTAGCTTTGCCCTGCTACCAGCATGAAATGCTTTTGGTGGCACTGTTAGGCACAGGCTGGCCACCTCCCACACCTTCAGCTGCTGCCATTCTCTGAGCTCGTCACTCATGAGGCCTGACAAGAGGCTGATTTGACCTCCTGCAATATCTTTACAGGTACCTCTTCAGAGCAGAAGCTTCTGCTGGTGAAATATCCACCCCTCTGATGCTCAATCACACCAAAGAACAGACACTGAGGGGAAAAGAACAAAGAAAACTGCTTTTCCCTCCTCAGGAAGATTCAGGGACCTCCAAATCTGTTCTGTTCATGACTACACCAGCAGCTTGGCAGCAAGCACCCTGTAGGAGCAGTCATATTGTGCATGTCTCATTTTCTTTCAGTCCAATGCCTTATACATCTGCTACATCCTAATGGCATATCATGTGTTGTTCATCGGAAAGCTGCAGCTTTCCCTTTCTCTCCTCCCTCCCCAGGAACTGGGCTGAGTTCTCTGGCTTCACCTAAAGGCAAATGATCTGTGCAAAGGAGCAGGGATTTCAGAGATCCCTTGTGCCCACATAGTTTCCTATCAGCAGCGTGCTGCTCTCTCACCTTCCTGGGTGCATGCTTTGGCTGACAGGGATCTCTCCTTTCCCGATCTGTAGATCGCAGTCACTGTCACCAGGTAGGTTGTGTTGGCTGCCAGGTTCTCCACCATGGTGCCATTGTGCTCACCACCCACCTCCAGCAGCTTCACTGAGTTCCCAGGCAACGGTCCATACAGCACCTGATAGCTGACAACACTGTCCAGGGTAGGAGCCCAACTCACGTGGAAGCTGTGTGGCCCAGACTCTGAGATGAAAACCTGAGCTGGGCTTATTTCCTCTGAAAGCAATGGTTAAGGATGTGAATGAGTAGGTAATTCAAGGCATAAGAGCACAAGTTGCTATCCAGCATAAATCTAAGTTACTCTCCTGGCCCAAATGACTGCATGGAGTCTGCACAGAGGAGCTGGATTCTGCTCCAAGTGCTCCCCCTCTCCTTCCCTCTTGCACAGGGATTCCCCATCAGTGGACAGAGCTGCAGCCTCAGGTAGGAGATAGGCATCTCCTTGTTCCCACAGCAGCTGCTCAAGCCACAAGAGCCAAAATTCCCCTTCGGCAGTAACCCACACAAGGCAGCACTGCTTCTGCCTCACCAGCATACTGGGACGGTGAGTGCATGCACCAGCCTGTGCTTTACCCACAGTGGGGTTTTCACCTCAGCCCTGATAAATACTTGCAAGTTGAAGCTTCTGCCTTCTTTGTCCAGGGCAGTAGGCTCTGCTTTACCCTAGATCCACACATTAAGGTTGGAAGGGTTGGATCTTATGATCATCAGACCTGATCCCCTGTTCTGGACAGTCCAGAACATCTCTAAGTAAAAAGCTGCTAGGTGAGCGCCAGCATAAAGCAGCCTATTATGTTCTGTCCTGAGCACAGCCATCAATCAGACCATGAGGCTGTGGGATGCAGACCAAGGGCTGTCCCAGTTGCTTTATACCTATATATTTATATATATATATCTGAGGCTCAGCACAGTGAAGACATCCCCCTTGGTCACAGCTTTGCACATTTTACCTGCCAGGGTGGTAACCCTTGTTGTCTGGGGAGGGAAGTAGTGGACGTTGGATTCAGGAATGAGTGCCACCTCGTATGCAGTTTCTGGTGCAAGGTTGCTTAGCATGAAGCTAGTGTGAGCCCCAGACACTTGATTTGCCCTCTTTCTTGCTAGATCATCTACTGGGGAATACTCTAGGGTGTAGTAGCCAGTTTCTTCAGAGAGGAGTTTGGGCCACACCAGGCGGAAGCTGCTTGAAGTGATATCTACTGCATGGAGCCGATTTGCTTGGATAACATCTGGAAGAGAAACAGAGGCAAGAAATCACTACTGACATTAACAGAACACAGCACATCTAAAACACAGGTCCTTCTGCAGCGGATGTGCAGCCTCCAGCAGCACTGGATCACAGCTGAAGTCTCCTTAGTGTAGCCAAGCCCTCTCATAGCAACCCATTCACTGCACAGAGCTTGCAAGGGAAATCCATGTCCCAGCTGCCATGAGGTGGCATTTGGCTCGAGCCTGCTCAGATGTGTCTGCACAACAGGCTTCAGCTCAGGACCAGTGCACGTTGCCTCCCGGGCATCTTCAGCCATAAAGCAGTTTGCCACAAGCCTCCAAGCTGCTCTGTAAAGCCCCAGCTTTCTCTCCCTGCCTGTACCCAGTGGCCAGGAAGAAGGGGCAGCAGTTGGGCACTGTCCAGCTGCATTCGTCCTGCCTGCAGTCACTCCCTGCAGTGTTCCACAGAGCTCCATTGTTCGGTGACATTCAGCATTCAGAGCTGCTCTTGTGCTATCTCACCTCTCCCCCGCTGCACCCAGGCTTCTCTCTGTGGCTTGTGCTACCTCGGAGTTCTACACCCCAAATACAGACAGCAAGACCTCTTCTGATGCTCTGCAGCTCCCCAGCTTCCTCTGCCTCTTGACCCTTCTGACACATGTGAGCCCATCTTGGGCAGAATTCCACTGTTCTCTGGTCTTCCAGAGGGACAAACACACAGGAGGTTGTTTCTAGCTCCAGGGAAGTGGCATATGAAGACAAAGATGCTCTTTTTCTTTTCTTTAAGGGTGTTTTAAAGCACCCTGAGCCTTAAAGAAGTGCAGTGTCACTCCTGATAGTACCAAGCTTAAATACTTCACAGAGTACTCTAAGTAGCTTTCACAGAGTAAAGGAAGGCACAAAACTCTGCCCAGACCTGCAAGAGAACAGGGGGTATCCCTGCACTCCCAGGCTTGTCCTGGAGAAGATCGTCTCTCCTCCTCCAAGTCCCTGCCAGCTTCCCTGTACCAAATAGAGCAGCCTCACTTTTTCCTCTGAGCTGTTCCTTGGCTCTCCCAGGCAGGCAGGAACATTCCCCCTTCTCCTGCCTGCTCCCAGCCAGCAGCACTCCACCCAGGGAGAGCTTGGAGGAGACAGCACCATGGGGCCTGGGGCACTGCACCCCTCTGTGAGCCCCACAGCTGCCAGTGGCCAAGCCACAGAGGAGCAGGCAGCAGAGGAAAGGCCTCAGCACCACAAGTCCTGCCAAGAGCTCATGGAATGGGAATGAGTGAGTTTGGAGGCAGGGCCCCGGGAGACAGTGAATAAATGAGGCAGATTAAAGGGGGTACAACACCCAAGGGATGTGCAGCAGGAAGCCCACAGCACATTGCTCCGCTGTCGTTGCCAGATTGTGGATGCCTCGAGCAGGTAAAGAGAGCAATAAACCCTAGAAAGTAGATGCTCATGGTATGCCTCACAGCCCCTCCACATTCCCAGAGGGAAGCAGCAAGTTCGTCTCTGGTAATAGGCAGTCCCTTCCTAACAATATTCAGAGACAGCCTGTGACACACTTGCCTTCTACCTGCTGCCTCTTGGCGACCTGAAACACCAGTCCGAAGCCACATGAAGTAGGAATGCTGCTGCTTTCATGATGAGTGTAAGAAATGCAGCCAGGCAGCAGAGGAGTCTGTTCCAGCTCTGGGGACATGATTCCCTCTTGCAGAAGCTTCAGCTAAGAACTGGGACAACTCACATCTGCTTCGTTGCTCTATTTCTACGCTTTAACGTGGATGGGGTCAAGGTTCTGATTCTGGGCGGGGGATCACAGTTCTCCATTACCAGGGTGGACATTCAAGGTCTGAGATTACTCCCTGTAGTCACCTGTTTATGTTCTGCTCTAAGTGAGAATGTCAGAGGGCTCCAGGCTCAAAGCCTTCACTGCAGCAAAGCTATGCAGGACCTTGGTTCAGGTCAGGAATGTGTTGTCCTAAATACGGATGGGAAGTGGCTGATGTTTCGTGTCTGCTCCCAGGTAGGCTCCTGCAGAACTTGGCTCAGAAGATGGTGCCAAAGGATGGAACAAGTCAGCAGTTGTTAATTCAACTGCCTGAGTGGAGAGCAAGTGGATGCTAGCACAGACCCTGATGTCAGCTCCAAGGAATGCCTTGGGTTTACAGTGTTTGAAGGTCCTTCCCAAGAAGCCTGGGATCATTGTGTTGGAATATCGATGGAGCAGGCCTGAAACACTGCTCCTGATAGGAGGTGGAGGGGGGAGAGCAACTCTTGGCAAAGCTTGTTTGTGCATTACAAAGGGCTTTTCAACAGTAGCAAGAGATGAGGACAAGATAGCAGTGAAATAAAACCAGTCTGGGCCATTCCAGAGCTGGAAAGGCCTAATGTCTGCCTGCCAAGGATCCTGGCTATCCCTGCTATCCAAGAGGCCGGCAGCAGGAGGGGAGTGCTGAGGGCTGCCTCCTCCAGGAAGGGAAGAGTGGACATATATGGCTTTATTCAGGCTAATTCAGGTGATGCTACCGAAGTCTGATGTTACCAAAATCCAAAGCCTCTGGATTCATGTATGAATCTCTCCTTCCATTCACATCCCAGACTAGTAACTTCTAGACCTGGTGGATGCACAGAATAGTACCCTTGGACACAGCAGAGTGTTCATTACTTTTGCAGATCTCCAAGTCAACCTTGTGCTGCAAGGATGTGCAGGTGAGTTCTCATTTTGGGATGCTCTTTTACACCACCTGGCCTCAGGATGCACTGGAAACTGAAACAGCCGCTTGAACCAAAGCACCTGGGGTTGGGGGGGTGTCTGGCCCAGTGGCAGGACTGCTGGTGCTGCCCCACGCTCACACAGGGGAGATGTGGATGGATGGAGAACATAGTCCCCGTCTGTGATTTGTTAAGCGACCGCTGGAAATAGGAACTGCTCCGTACAGAGGGTTTGTGGAAAGGGTTACTTGGACACTCCAAAGCCAGCTCTAACCAACTGCCATAGAAGCCAAATGAGGAATTAAAACAGGGTTTCCAATGGAGAGAGAGCCTCCAGACACAAATCAGTGGAAAGTCTGCAGAGTCATAGTAACTCACTCAGCTTTCCAAACAAATCCAGAGGGATCTGGGAGGCAGAGGCAATCACAGGCACTCCCACCGAGCTGGCATTGAGGAGCTGCAAAAAGAACATGCTCTGTGCAGTGCAGCATGCAGATTAGCATGAGGTGTTCCTCTTGGCTTCCTAATGCCTGTCTTCTGGCCCAAATTAGGGCTTTGAGTCTCCTCAGAGCCTTTCCTGGATGCTTTAAAGAGCAGGATTGCTGAAGATCAGCTCTGTCTGTTCCTGCTGCCTGCGCAGCAACGGCCACAACCACCTTAGCAACACAGAGGTGGTGGCTGGCCTGCTCAGCCTAACAAGTCAGGGCTGGGGTTTTCTTCCAAGGGCTGTGCTGGCCAAGTCAAGCTATAGATCTGGCAGATGTGGAACGCGTTCCAACAGGGGATTTATGGAACAAAAACATTCCTCTCCTACAGTCTTCATGCTGACAGCAAACACCATCCCTAATTGCTCTCTGTAAGACAGCAACTGGCAGATACTTGTAGGCAGGAGTTAGACATCTCAGTGTGTGCCAGCCACTGTGCTAACACACAATGGTGTATGTAGAACATCACATCTATCTCAGACAAGAGTTTGAGGGAGCTGAAAGGACCAAATCCTTCCCAGGCATGCACATCCCGTTTTGTGTGTGCATTCGTGTCCTCCACCTCCATCAGATGGCTCACAACCAGACAGCATTATAGAGAGCACAAACCACCCTGAATGTAAAACACAAGTTCAAGGGACTTGGGTACCTTGCTCCCAGCCTTTGCTGGAGTCTATTCATTGCCCATTGGGGAAATCTCTGGTTAACAATTAACCTGTGCAGGTGGGGGCATTCCCATGCTACGCTTGACACATGGATGTCTGAACAGTTTCAATTCAAAGCCCTGGGGGGTTTTGAGGAACCCAGGTAATACACTGCCTGAGCCTCCTTCCTCTTCTAACTGAACAATTCACTACAAATGCAAGTTCACCTCACCCACAGGTCTGCAGAAGGGAATTTGTCCCAGTCAGTTATGGGATGTTCCAAGAGGAACAGAGATACTTGTCCCAGACCTCCTAAAGGCCTTGGTTTATACTTAGACCTACAGTGCTGTGAACAAAGCAGCTCAGTGTGTGAGGGCAGCAGCTGGGGCTCAGGAGGACCCTTGGGGTTAGGGGTTCACCTGCCAGGCAGAGCCAGGCATTAACTCCCATTGACCCATTCTCCAAGCTCCCATTGAACACAACCCAACCCCACTGTACCTAGGATAGAATCTCGCAGCTCCTTGGTGATGATGGTCAAATCATCAACGTCCACGAAGTGCAGGTGCTTCTCAGGAGGCTGGCTGGCAGCAGCAGAGAGCTCCAGGTAGTTCCCTCGTCCCGTGCTGACGATGAACACTGTTACTCCCATGTCCTTCAGGAGCTGCATGGGTTCAGAGATGTCATCAGTGGAGAAACCATCCGTCACCCAAACCAGTACCTTGGGCACATCAGGCCGGGCACCAGCTTCACCACTGAAGAGCTTCTCCTTGGCATAGGAGAGTGCTTTGCCTGTGTTGGTGTCACCCATGAGCTGCTGAGTGTCCCGGATGGCTTGTTGTAGAGACCTACTGGACTGGTACTGGTCAAAGGGGAACTCCATGGTGGGGGTAGTGCTGATGTGGATGATGCTGGCTTGGACATCTTTGGGGCCGAAGGTGAAAGGTTGCACAAGGTCCCACATGAATTCCTTGACCCTGGAAAACTCATAGTAGGAGACGCTGCCAGAGCTGTCCAGTAAGAAGAGGAGATCCCCCTCTGAGTTGGAAACAGAGGGCTGGGGACCTAGTCAGGGAACAGAGGGAGGTGAGTTAGTGGAATGATGAGAACAGGCATCTGCTTGGAAAGCTTCCTCGGCTTGTGCCAAACCTCAGCGCTCTGTGGGAATTTTGCTAGGTAGAGACTGCAGGATTTGTTCCTTTTAATTATCATCTTTATTTGCACGTAGTGTGCGGGCTCCTGGGCTTCATTTCAGGAGCTTCTCCCCCCCTCTCCCTGGCATCTCATTTTCCCTCATTGGGAACTTTGCTTAGATTCTAACACTGAAGCGTCAGTCTGCCTGTGATTGCTCACAGGCTGTTACCTGAACACCTTTGGCTTTAGGGTACGTTGCCAATAAAGCTGTAGGAGAGATGCCCTGGACCTGACACTGCAGAGCATATTTAAAGCACCTCCACCCCACACTGATGCGGGACCTGGAAGCAGTGCACAAACTTACCAAACCTCATGACAGGCTTCTCAGGCACAGGTTATAAAGCCAGAGCAGCGGCAAGAGGCAGGAGCTGAGGCACAGGAATCAGGGTAGAGTTAAAAGTACAACCCACAAGTCCTGGGTCCTGCTGAATGCCTCTGAGCTCCATCAGCTCGCGCTGCCGCCTCTTGTTACACAACACCATGCTGATCCTCAGTGCTTTCTGCTCCAGGCTGGAGGTGGACATGTTCCAGGAGCTGGGAACATTCCTCACCAGCCTAAGCCAGCGGGTCAGTGCCCCGTGCCAGGCAGCGGCCTCTGCCATCCCCTGCTGCTGCCCTGGGGCAGTGAGCAGCAGCCCCGGAGAACGCAGCAAACTGCTGGTCCCGAGCGATTGCCAAGGTCAGGAGTGATGTTAGAGCCTAAACCAACTTCCAGGTTTATCCCATCTGATGGCAATGGAAGTGCCTGGAACTAAACCGAGCTGTATTTGCAGGAGAATGGGATGATAAAGAAGCTTGATGAGGAAACCTGCTGCCTCTGCTGTCCCAGGAGAGGCGGCTGCTTCTCAGAACTGGCTGCGGCTCGGTCCACGCAAGCCTGGCAGGAAGCTCCTGATTCATACCACTGCTGGCAGGGAAGTCTGGAATGGAGGGCCTCCTCCCTCCATCACTTGCTAAAAGCCAGGCTAATCGGATGTTTTCCTGCTCTTCTGAAGACACATTGCCCTCCTCTCCCAGACAGTCTTAGGAGCAGCATCCCAGAGAGGCTCAAGGTGTCTCAGATAGGGCTGCAGAGACCCATTTGTGCAGAAGAATGCAGTGTCCCAAGAAGAACATGCTTCGAGGGTATGACCTGGAATCCCACTCCATTTCATTCATTTTCTTACCATTTCAGTTCAACTGCTGCATGGGAAGCACACATACACAGCGGACTCCTCCTACTGCTCTTAGAGCTTGCGAGATTTACAATAGCTGGACTGTCTATAGTGAATTTGGAACTATTCACCACCACCCAGCTTTGGAGGTGCAAGAAGGGAGAAAAAGCCTTGGCCTAGAGATTGCTGCCTGCCCTTTTGAGCTCCTCTGTCAGTGAAGGGATCAGGACTATGGAGTGACCAAGCAACGTGGGCTCCGGAGCACAGATGGAGCTGGTGCAGCACACGCTGGAGTGCTGGGGCCATGTGGGAGCCAAAACCACAAGGCAGTAGAGAGCTGAATGGAAAGGCTCCCAAACTGTTACTAGCTCCAGGGAGACCTCATGCAGACACTGCAGAAAGCCGTGTCAGGGCAGGCACAGGGATGGCAATGAGCCTGGCAGAGATGGGCAGGGGTTGCTGGGGCACTGCTCCAGGAGGCAGATATGAGATGGCAAAGTCAAGAGGAGGGAAAGGACAGGGCAGGGGACAGTGAGTAGGTACAAGGGGTCTGTTACATGTCCTGGCTGCTAGGAGTGGGACCTGCAATCTACATGGATTACAGCCGGTTCTGTATGACCCAGCACAGCTCAGCCCTGTGATAATCACACACCTGGTAAGCAATCCTCCTTGCCCACAGCAGTGTGCAGTTTCATCACCTCATCACACGGATGAGCTGGACCTGTCACCTCCAGGTCCCTGTCACTGGCTCCTAGAGCTCCCTACCTCCTAATGGCATGCCATTACAGGTAGCTGTGGCAATGATGGGTTTCCCTAATGTTGCACCAAGTGGCTGTGAAAGCTTCTGACCCTGGCAGGGCAGGGAGCAATGGCCAAAGGGCATTCACTGGTCACAACTGGCACCCACACTTGGAATTCACCACAAGCAGAAACCCATCACTGCCACAGCTACCTGTACAGGGGAGTAGAGGGGTGAAAGGCAGCATGAGGAGGCTCTGCAGGAAAAGCCTTGACACAACATTCTGCCTGCAGGGCAGAAAGCATTGGTTAACAACTGGTTAACAACTGGTTAACAACTGGTTAACAGCAGCAGTTACACTGGTGGGCAGGTATGTGTTTTGGAGCTAAAGGACTGTCTGTGGGTGGAGCAGAAGGCTAATCCTTCATATAGGCAAACACCGTCACACTTAACCTCTGCTCAACACAGCCCTGCCGAGGATGGAAACAAATTCCTCCTGTTTAGGTTTTGACAGCAGAAAGGATCCATAAAATACCTAGAGAAGGGATCTCACCACATCAGGAGTGTGGCAACGCTTACAGAGCGACTGGACACTCCACCATCCTTCCCTTCAGGTTTAGGTTTCCAATTCCTCATCTTTCTTCCTGCTCTTTGTCCTTCATCCAACACAAACATGCCAGCCGTGCCAGAGGTGGGGCTGCTGAGGTTTGTTACCAGTAAATCCCAGCATTACGCAAGCAGACGCTGTTTTCAAGGCCTTTCCTTTGCTTTACAGAAGGAAGGTCTGCTGTATGGCAAGAGGACAAGGGAAGAGCTCTCACTTGCGATGAGATCTGGAGAGAAGGAGCATCCATCAGGTGAGGAATAGCCCTACAGAGCTCCCATCATTGCTGCTGTTGTGCTGCAGTGTGGGGAACAGAGCACATGGCAGTACCCTGTTGTCACCCTCTAGCTGACACGTGGTCAGTAGACACAGATCAAACATGCAGAGAAGTGTTTTGAAAGGAGCAAAATGTCACCATGGATTCACAGCATTGCCTATTGGAAGGTTTGGCTTTTCCAAGGGAAAAGCAGCTGGTCAGACTTCCCTGACACCGAGATGCTGACAGCAGACATCCGCTTCAAGAGATCCCTGTGCTCTCAGCTGGGGCCTGAGCACACGCCTGACTTCCATGGGACTTGGAACTTGCAGAGCATAAAAGGTTTAAGAGCCAAAACCAGATCACACCCTGTCTTGGTTAACTACGCTTTGAATTCTCTTTGTCTTCCCTTCTCACTGCTTGGCCACGCAAAGAAAAGAGTTCTATCATGAACAGAGCCAGGTTTGGAGGCTGAAGAACGCAGTTTGTGCTTCCCTGTGGCCCCTTGGGATGGCAGTGAGAGGCAGGAGGAGAAAGGCACTACCTCCTCCAGAGAGGTATCCCACCACCCAGAAGGTGTTTTACACCAGGGAGGCCTGTGCCATGGGAAGCAGCTAGACAACCTGCCCTAGTTAAGGAGCTGAGCCCCACCAAGCAACATATGCTGGTGTGACTAAAAGCCCAGGCTGCCTGTGCAGGTTCTAGCTCGTCTGTGCCACGGATTACAGGCTTTATGTTGAGAAATGGCCCTTCAGACAAATTCCTCTGTGGGAAGGAAGCTGTGGTGCCATCTCTTACGATCTTTTCAAGAGTTTCACTATCTCTGTTGTCTTATTTAGAGCCTCAGGAGTGTTGGAAGTATGAAATTGTGCTGGGTACTGAGCCGTGCTTCAGAGCTCAGTAAGTGCAGGGCCCTCTACAAAGTGCATATGGATGGGCTGTGCCTGTTTTTCGCTTGCTGCACCCACGCAGACAGCAACATCCCCATCATTTACTGCTGATGCTGGTCCAGGGCTACCAGGTAACAACAACTTAAGCTTCATTTATCAGAGCCCAGACTACCAAATATTCATACTGTACACTGATGCAACAGGGATCTGAAACTGGACCCAAAGAGGAAAGTAGGGGAACTGGTCGTGTGCCTTTGCACTAAGTCAGTGACCATCACCCTGAAAAAGCCAGTCATTCCTGAGCATGTAGAAGCACCACTGGCCACCAGCTTCCTCACTTGGTCCGCTGCAGCTACGAATAAAGCCACAATCATTCACATTCAGTTATGAAGATGCATCCCTGCCTCTTCAAGAGTTCCTGTCGCTGTGGGACCATGGCACAGCACCATAGCACCTCCAGACAAGGGCTGCCCTTGCCCAGGAGCCCTGCCAGCCCGGCTGTTTGCTCAGGGTGGCTTCAGGGAGCACCTGGGAGGAGCCCAGGGGGCCCCACATCAAAGCTGCTGGGGATGGCACCTTGCCCACCAGCAGGTTCATTTCCTCTGAGGGTGCTTGGCAACCTGCAAGCAGTCAGCACATCAATAACGCCACACACACAGCTTTGACCCTGGAGCAAGGCACAATCCCTCTGGCAAGCCTCGGCTTGCTTTTGCACATACTCTGAAGGTCTGAGCATTGCTTTCAGCCTGGGCTGGGCAATGGCCACATACACCCCCAATGCCAGAAGCAACACAGGACAATAGGAATAACTGCTGCCTGGGTGGGCGCTGAGCATCGTGCCAATGCCAGAGGCAGCAGCACCATTCCCGAACCAGCCTGTGTCACTGGAGAACAGAATCCAGCACCCTGTAAGGGGATCTGAGCAATGACACAGTCTGCTCTGCTACCAAAAGCAAATCAGACCCTGTCTGAGCTGAGGACCTGCTGTCCACACAGACAGGGGTTCCCTTCTCCTTTCACACTGGATTACATTGCCCAGGTGCAGGGAAAGCCTGGTACAGCCAGCAGTAGCCCTGCAGTCAAAGAACAGAACCTTCTTTTGCTTGTGAGCACAGTAACTGCATCAGCTCAGCCATCATGATGTGGGCTATGTGTTCTGCCCAGTGCCACAGTGCAGGAACCAGAAGTGAGACATTCATCTCCTTTGTCTCCCTTCCCCCCCACCATCAGTTCTGCAGAACTGACCCACAGTGATTCTTCCTGAACAGTATTCAAAAGAAAGCATTTTAAAGAGGAAATAAGGATTGAATGACAGAGATTAACAACAGAACAACAAGACAGGTATAGTATCAATCACTATTTGCACTTCTCTTAATGTGCCTAGGTGCATAGGTAACAGTGAGGAAGGAAGACCTTGTCCATATGGTTGCCCTAAAGGCAAGTTTCTGAATCAGTGTTTTCTACTGGAAACAAGCAAGATAACACACAAGTGTAACCATACACCTAAAGCAGCAGTACAACTTCAGCTTTTATCCTGAAAAGGCTTTACGAGAAGCTCTTAAGGACCAGGAGGTATTAAAGCTGGGGGAAGCACTAAGGAACCCCCTTGTCTTTCCAGGCACTCACCTCTCTCAGGTGTGTTCTGTCCCGCAGCAAACTGCAGCCACAGACCAAGAGAAAGCACTGTCTTGGCCAACATAGCAAAGTCTGATCCTGGGCAAACTACCTTAAATCCAAAAGCTCGGCTCTGTGAAGGCAGATGGAAGGCTTAAGATCAGTCATATTACGTGCAAGGATCCACCAGATCCCAGGGTGCCACTTGTGCGCTGCTCATGCCTCGAGATCCGACTGCTTCGCTATGTGTGTTTGGCTGGGCTGTGGTGGAAGTGCTGGCTCCTGTAGGCAGTTTTCCTTCCCCCCCCTTTTAAAGCCATAAATCCATCTTGACAGGAATAGCTGGAGGAGAGGCACAAACAGCACCCCTGCTGCTGCTCCTCTCCCGACTTCAACTTGCCCCAGGAGCGTGGATTCAGTCGCAGGCAGCCTGTATGCAGCTGGGCTGCTCCGAGAAAGAGATCCCTATAGATAAAACTTGGGCCCTGCAAGACACTGGCAGCAGTCCAGCTACTGGGAGGGAAAAAAAGCAGCTCGGAGAAATCCAAAGCTGCTTTGCTCTGGAATGAGCTAGAAGAAGGAAAACCACGTATATAGAGGAAAGAAGTAGACAGGCTGGGGAGCGTGCCCTGCCCTGGGAATATTGGCTAATCTGCTGGGAGGAGGCAGGCTGAGCACTCCCCAGGTCCTAGCGCTACCCAACGCGTGTCCCTGCCCCTGGGCTGCCCCACAGGGGGTAAACACGAGGGGTACAAGCAAACACTGTGTCCCAGTGCTGTGCCCTGGGGAGAGCTGGGGCAGGAGGCACCGGGGAGCATGGAGCCTGCAGGAAGCACCCATGGCTGAGTGGAGAGCGTCAGCGCATAGAAAGGGGCATGGAGCAATGTTCTGTTGCAATTGGTACATACCTCAGGCTGCTGTGTCCTCGTGGGTTATGTCCTTGCAGTGTGGCATTAAATATACCACGGTCTGACTTCTGAGTCAAAGGGGATTCACAGGGCTGAAGATAAACCTGTGACCAATCTCTTACTGGATGGAGGGGCAGAAGAGCTTGGCAGTGAGCACATAGCAAAGATGTTCCACCTTCACTGGCATGAAGCTTCTCCATTCCCCTGTATGCAGAAGACTTGCTAGAACAAAAGATGGACCCAACCTAGCTCCACCAGTTATGAAGGTACTAATCAATTGTCCTGTCCCTTAACATGGGGAGTGACCAACAAGAGAGGCTAAGAAGGAGCCAAAAAGGAATGTTTAGAAGCCCGTAGGATTTCTGGAACCCATGAGCAAGATTTCCTCCACTTTGATTCTCTCTGTCCTGGAAACTGTCAAGAGTGGACCAAGGAGCTGTGCAGGGTGGGAAGAAAGTTGTATCCAACCTCATCAATTGAATGGAAAGTCAGAACAGTCCAAGATATCAGATCCCATTGAGAAACCATGGATTCTGTCAGCTCATTAAGCTTCCTAGGCACTTGTCTATGTATCCCCTCCCGGTCTGGTACCCAGCTGCATCACTAAGGAGCTTCACAACTTCAATCTCACGTAACATAACCCTATGTGAGGGACAGCCTCACCCACCCATTCGCGCCTGCTGGGATAAGCATTATCCCAGAGAATTAGACACTCTTCTCTCATCCCAAGAGCATGCAACTTGTGAGATCCTCCTCCTTGTCAGAGTTGTGCTGATTTAGTAGCAGTCATGGTGGAGTGGTAGGAAGTGCAGGTTCTCGAGCAGTGAAGCCTCAGCCTGGAGTCTCATTTGGCAAGCAAGCTTCCAGGGAAGAGTTACACAGCAAAGCAAAGCACACCATGGTCTAATTCACCAATCTGAGCAAATTCACTGATTCCCATTGCTCAGAATCGCATTCAGTGCAGCTGCTGATGTACTGACCATGACAGCAGCCAAGAAGGCAAAAGGCCTTCCAGCCCACTGCTGAGTGAAGCGCTTGTTCAGTCGCATCCTTGTTCTCTGCTGGCCAACGTGTCCTACTTGCTCTTCTCACACTGGTTGTATTCTGGGTCTAGGATGTGGAAGGGGTGGGCTGGAGGAAGCAAGTGCTGCCCTGCTGCAAACCATCTGCTTCTCATCAACCAGCCTAGACCTCCATCTGCCCCTGTCCTATCCTATCCCACTTCTGCCCCACTGCCCAACAGCCTGTACAGAGAAATGACAAAGGCAGCGAGCTAGAGATGCTGCAGATCTGGTTCCCTGGGCTCACAGATGTGTATTCAGAGCCCCTTGATGAGGGCTGGTAGGTACCTGGAGGTGATTTTCTTCCATTACTCACTTCCCAAGGAAGTCTTTCCACGGAAGGGTTGCTCATCTTAGAATAATTCCCTTTTTTGTCAGTTTATCAATGTGAACACCATTCACACCCTTCAGCCTGGAGACGTTTCAACCTTTATCTCCCTATGAGCCCTGCTGGGATAGGTGGAAGCAGGAAAAAACAGCCTGGAAAATAATTAGATCTTACACAATTTGCGTTTATTTTTAAGCTTTCCTGTAGCTGACAGATCCTGTTTCCAGTAAGGCTGGTTCACGCACACGCTGCCTCTTGCCTGGTGGCATCCTGCTCTCTGAAGCCAGCTCTACCACTCCAGGTTTGCTCCTGTTTAGATGAGAGCAGAACCTGCACGCAGGGCTCAGCTCGGGCTCAGCTCCCTCTCACGTTCTCCACCTTTCATTGCCTTGACTGGAATTCACTCCGGATCATCATCATGTCACCATGGCCACGTTACAGAACAGCTCAGGAACAATAAACCACTGTAATCATAAAACCAAAACTCAACTGAAAGCCACCACAACCCAATCTACTCTGTTTCGAGCGTGGTATTATCAAGACCCAGACATGCCCCCATGCATCCTGCACAGCACAAACCTCAGCACCATGGTTCTGAGCTCTGCTGGCGTGCTGCAGCTGCCCTGACATTCCGGGGTTGTCAACAATACACAGCTTCTGAAGAGATGCAATATCCTCTTGGAGGCAAATTCCTGCAGCTGGAACAAAGAGGCTTTTGGGAACACAGCCTTTATTCAGCTCTACACAACAGTTTTTGTTTGGAAGGGCTATTCTATATATGGCAATTTGGAAAATCCCTGTTTGGAAAGGAAGCAAAGCAACACTGGGAGGATGATGAGGGAAGTTTCCTCTCGAACTCCAGGGAGTCTGTGCAGCCCAACATGGGTGGGAAGTCCAAGGTGCTCGTAACCCAACATGAACGCATGCACCAGGACCTTGTGCTGGAAGGCAAGCCGTGTGCCAGCTTGCGGTGACACAGACGATGCAGATAGGGACTGGATCATGCAGGTTGCCCTCCAAACACTGACCACGGGTGGCTCATCTGCCTGCCCCACTGTGTCACACAGCATTAAACAGCTCCAGGCTGCCCTCCCTCCAGAAATGCCTCTGTGTAAGTCAGCAGAGAGGCTCAGGCCCCGTGTTGTTAGGTCTCAGTTAACAGTGGGTCACGCATCTCCAGCCTCAGGTCAGCTCTTATTTTGGTTTGACTTGGAAGACGACCTACAAAAATAGACATGTTTACTCCCTGCATTCACCAGGTTTGTGTTTCTCAAAAGCCTCCCAATGACTGGGAATGACTCCACAGTGAGGTAAGATCTAGCTTATAGATGATCTCTTGCAGCCCAAAGCATCCTAAAAGTCACCCAACGCAAACATACAGCCACTGCTGGGGTGTGGTGCAGTTGCTTGCGCTAAACCTTAGGCTATGTGAGATAAACTCACTCTGGAGTAAAGCAACCACCCGAGTTAGTGTCAGTATACTGGGAAAGGCTGCTTCCCATGTCCAGTGAAGGACTGGCTGCAGGATCATCAGGATCCTCTTAAGAATAGCCTGATAACACCCAGCAGTAACATAGCTCCTCAGAAACAGTGCCATGGGTGGGCACTCCTGCTGTTTCCCCTCCAGCATGGGGTCAGCCGGCACACAGCATCCCTGGGGCTTTGGTACACATTTGCAGCAGCCTATTTCAAAATGAAGGCATTTATGGCACACACAGGCATGTCTAACACATAACAGGGATGGCATTTTCTAAGCAATTACCTGCCCATGTGAAGGGCTTCAGTTCCCTCTGGATCTTGGGCAGCAGACAGTTTGCTCCTCAGGTTTTATGAGATCTGGACCACCCGTGCTTGGGTGAGCTCTGAAGGAGTCAGCTTCAGTGCTGCTTTTTGTCATTTCAAACCTGCATGGAAGCCATGGGGAATGTTATTGCAGAGAAATACAATGCAAAAGGAAATGGTAATAACGCTGTGCCAATTTACCCTGAGAATTAGCATCACTTCAAGTGGGGAGGGAGCAGTCTGAGCAGGATACCAGAGAATCCTGGTAAATCCAAGGTAAATGGTGTCTCTTCGCTGCATGATTCGTGCCAGATTCACCAGCTGTGCAGCTGGCATCGCTCTTGGGACTCAATCCCATTTGTCTGGTCCCTTCCTGCATTTTCATCCCTGCTTTGGTTCTGCTAGCATTGTAGACAACTGTAGCAGCCCACTAGCTCTTTGCAATGGCATTTCTAAAGAGCATCAGAGAATGACTGAAAGGGCACACATTTGAGTCATACCCCAGCCTTTCAGGAGTGGAGGAGCATTTATAAGTGAAATGCCTTTTCCTTTATAAATAGAGCCATTTTTTCCACTTGTCTCTGGGATGATGCAGTGGCTGTTCAGTGCTGGAACATGTGAGCAAGCTGCTGAGGAGCATCTTGATGTAAAGAGCATCTTGACGGCAAGATTTTATAGCTGGGGAGGGCTGTGTGGTGTGCTGACCCCAACCAGCAGCTGAGCACCCACCAGCAGCAAAGAACTCATGGGTCAAAGTAAGGGCAGTTTAATAAAGCAAAGCAAACTAAGGACCTTATTCAGTGCTTCCTATCAGCAAACAGATGGTTAGCCACTTCCTGGAAAGCAGGACTTCAACACAAAGGTACTTGGGAAGACAAATGTCTTCCCACTTCCATTTTCCCACCATTTTTACTGCTAAACACATCATATGTTAAGGAATATCCCTGTTGTCAGCTCAGGCCAGCTGTTCCAGCTGCAGCCCTTCCAGCCTCTTGCACGCTCAGTAGAGGGGGTATTGGATATAGATGGAAAAAGAAAGCCTTGACACTGTGCAAGCAAACCAGGAGACTGTCAAGTGCAATAAAGAGCCTACACAGGATGTTGAATGGAAGGTGGTGCCTCTGCATCCTTTTCTTCACAGCACCCGCAGTGCCAGCAAGTAGAGCAGAACTTCAGGTCCTATAAGAGCAGTAGTTCAGCAAGAAGACCATCTTCAAGGCAAGTCCAGAGGGAAAGCACTGGCCTTGACTCTCCTCTGTCCATCTAATCACCAGGACCAGAATGCTCTGAGTGGTGCCTCAAAAGTGGGCTTATGATGCAAGAACCAGAGGCAACAAGATAGGTCTGGAAGTAAGAGACAGGGCCAGCTCCAGCTGACAGGTCTTGGTGCTGCTGCATCGCTTCAGAGCTGGTGCAGTCATGACCCTGCAAACTCCATCTCCTGAAGTTGTCCCAGCACAGCTTGTGGAGCCAAGCTGCTGATAGCAGGTGACTTATCCACACACCAGCTCCCATCACCAGTCACTAACATTGTCCCAGGCCTGAGAAAGCGTGTTCTGAATGAGTGGGCCATTCCAAGGCTGAGCTGCATCTCATGTAATCCATACAACAGGGCAAGAGATCACACAGTTATACTGTAGGATGTACAGGAACCATGTTCTAATGAGACAATGCTCCTATTGTCTTCAGGACAACTGGCCCAGAGCTAACAGCAGCTGCTGCTTCTTTCCCATTTGTAAAGGCATTTGCAGCCCTTTAAGAGCTGCAGTGATGGACTGGCATGGGGCTTTGCACTGTTATATTTGAGACAGATAAAACCAGACATGACTCTTAAGAGCTAATACATACAGTGTCCTCATGGGTTGAAAGGGATGATAGTAGGGAAAACAGACATCCGGATGCAGCGCTTTGAGATTCTGATGTAGCTGTGCAGCAGCCTGACTCTGGACTGCAACTGGGCCAGCTTCGTTTACAAGCCCACAAACTCCCATGGAGTTCAAGCAGCTTCTTGCTCTCACCTTACCTCTGGGCTCTGAACTGGTTTAAACCTGTAGGAACAAATGAGATCATTTGCAGAGTCCCAGGAGCAGGGCAAAGAGCAACCTGATACAGAGAGGGGCAAAGCAGGAGGGCTGGGTGCCAGCAGCATAAAGCAGAGCTGTGGCACTCAGGACACAGCCTGGCTCACTTACCCGTCTGAACCCAGGGTACCACAGGCCCAGAAACTGCTTTTTCTCCTTGTTCCTGCCTGTAATGCACAGTTGAGATGAGCAGTAGTGAAGGGGTAAAACAGGAGAAACAGCAAAAGGCAATGTATGTGGTTCACTGCTCGTTGAGAGGCCTCTGGATTGCTGCTTTTGTCAGATAGGTCAGACATAGCTAAATCTCTTGGCCTCTTCTGTGCCAGTTACTCCAGAGGCTCCTCTTGTGTGCAGCAGGCTGAGTTAATATCTGTTGGGCTGTCATAAAGCATCCTCCATCCCTCTGCCAGAGATAGTAGTGGCTGTCCACATGCATCAGCTTCCCTGCCAAGGAAACGCTGACAGAGAGAGCTCTCTGCTTCACTGCCTCAGTGCGGTGCATTCAGCTCACATTGCAAGTGCCTTTCATTCTAGATCCAGCACTTCCAATAAGTGGTCCCTGGAGAACAAAGCACTCTGTACATTGAAGTGAAATCTGCTTTTCCCCAAAGCCAGGCTGCACTGCAGCCCTTTGGCCAAATCCAAACCAGCCTCCTCACCAATGGGACACCCTGGCAGAACTGACCGATGTGCTAACAGGACTTGGGGCTGGTTGTACAGGACTCGCCAGCGCTCACAATCAGCTTTGCATGCGGAATCACAACCCAGGAGCCTCTCAGACCAGATTCCTGCCTCCTTTTTCCCAGCTGGATCAGACTATAGCTCACTTTGTTTGCCAGGAAGCAGAGTAGCTCTGAAAACTGGAGCTGCTTCTAAGCAGTACAAACAAGGTCTGCATGTAACAGTCAGTGTTTGAACCAGAGGGTATTCTTTGGAGTGGATCGTTTTCCTTATTGCCTGACTTCCATCCGCTATCTCTATCCTGCTGGGAAAGCCCACACAATTGGGAAAAGCCAAATTTGAGCGAGCTGGCCTGAGGAATTTCCTGAGGAATTTCCAGCTACGCAATAAGGCGCTGTTCGCATTGAACAGCAAGTTCTCTGCCTCCCTCTATACTTGTAGTCTCTTACACGTCAGCCCAAGAGAGCAGACAACCTGCAGGCACACGCAGGAGAGAGGGCACAGCAGAGGAAGTGTTCTGCACACACACCGAGGGGACTCATGGCTTTGGACTGTTCCCGGGCTGGTTTGGGCGCAGGGGGTCTGAGGGAGGGGCCAGTAAGGACACAACCAAGCCAAAGGCCCATCTCCTCCTCCCCAGGAGGCTATTTTGCTTACTTCACCTTCTGCACCCTATGTCTTTGCGTCACACCAGGGATCAAGGCCGGTTTACAGCCCAATACCCCATGCAGCTCTGCAGGCTCTGCCACTGCTGTGTGCTTTGTGAAGGTCTGAGTTAACTCTGTCGTGACTTAAAGCAGCCAACTGGGACAACAGCACTGTTCCAACCCATTCGTGGTAGGGAACAGAGGGGAACAGCAGCGCAGGATGGTTTCATATTCCCATCAGCAGTGGCTGTATTTAGGTGTGCTCTGTATTTAGAGGCTTGTCTACACCTTGTTTGGTGGGTGTGGGAGAAGCAGGCAAAGGTGTTGCTGAGTACTCATCACACCCACATCCAGCCACAACAGGAAAGGGAAGCAGCACATGGCTTGCAAGCTGCTATCAGGAGGGACTGCTGGCCCCCACTGCAGGCGCAGCTGCAGCAGTGCTGGCCAAGCTGCGCTCTGCTCACAGCCTGGGGCCAGGGGAGGATGAAGCTCATTTTCCATCAGCCTCAATACCCAGGTGACAGCCAGAGCCTCTCCACCGCCTTCTCTGGTGGAGGAAGGGGAGCAGAGGTACCAGGTTTTTTGCCCTCATGCCGGTGGCTGAGAGCAGCGCAGCTTAGCTCCAGGAGGAGTAGTCTGGACACTGGTGTGCTGGGGTGGAACAGGCTCAGCATGTCTATGGCTACAGCCAGAGAGCAAAGCTGGGCTGCTCCGGGACAGGGATTTCCAGCCTCCCACTGTAGCTGTTATTTCTCTGGTCCAGGCTGCCAGTGAGGAGCATCAGACCATCAGTTTTAGGGGTTAGGACTAGACTGTAAGTTGGCATTGCTGAGGGCTTGCTTTTCATCTGCGGCTTTTCACCCCCTCTCAGTAATAGAGCACAAACACATGAGCAGGAACAAAGCCTCGAGCACAAAACACAATCACCCTTTTTGTGTGAACCCAGCAAAGCAGCTGGAGTGGGAGTGGGAGGGAATGAGTCCCTGCACCGTCAGCAGGGCTCCTCCAGCCCAGCTGACCCTGGCGGGTTCACTCTGTGCTCCTCTAACACTTGGAGACTTGTCCCCCTCCATGCTGGGCAGGGTCAGAGCAGAGCATGGGATGAGCTCTGAGTCAGGTCCGAGTTTCTCCTTCAGGGCACTGATTCTTCATTTTCCACGTGTTCAGCAAGTTCTTGAGATGTCCTGCCTTGAGGATCCAGGCTTTGGTGCGTGCAAGTAACAGATGGGATGAGACAGACAACACGCTGCCCCACATAGCAGACGCTGGAGAAAAGCAGTGTCTTCTGTCGCATTAACAGCACACGAAGCATGTGGACTTCAGCAGAGTCAAGCATAAAGCCAAAGAGACTGCCACCTTCCCTTACCCCATCACCGTCTCCCACTCTTTCCACACGGCAATCTGGCTTTCTGGCACGAAGGAGCAGAGCTGCTCAGGTTCCTGGAGCAAAGGAAGATTTAACATCAGCACATTGCTGTTTACAGCCGAGAGAAGGCAGATGGGGCATGGGATCCTAGGCTGGAAATCCTGCCAGCCCGATACCCCTCCCACGTCGGACTGGGGAAACAGCTGCAATTCCAGTAGTCCATAAAGAAAGAGGTGACTTGATGCATGCAAAGCAATCAAAACAATTCCCATCTATCTGGGGGACAAGCTACTTCTGTTCTAAAGATGGGTGCTGCAGTACTTGACCCAATGATGGAAGAACAATGAGAGCAAAAATGTTCCCCTGCAAGTTAAGTGGTACTATTAGAAAGGTCCTCTCTGCTCTCCATCCTTCCATGGAAGCACAGGCTCCCTCTGCAGACAGGGATTTGTTTCTTCAGTCCAGAAAGGAGAGAGGCGATGGGAACGCGGTCTCATCAGTGGGGACATCGCTGCAGATATTTAACCAAAGCTGCTCTTGTTTCGCTGTGTCCTTTGAGCTTCACATCTCACACCCAGGCCTGGGCCCTACAGCAAAGACAGCCAGCACAGAGGGCTGCACCAGGGGCTTTTCATAAGCCACCAGTCCTGCACATCAGCCTATGGGTACTGAACTGAAGGGCAGAGGATAACTGTCATTGCTCAGCAGTTTTCTTATGGAATGCTTGTAAACACTTAGGCGCACATTAACATGAACACTTGGCCATCACATGGGTTGCAAGAACCAGCCCTGGGATTGCAGTGTGTAGCAGTAAGGACTGTGCCAAGGTTGTTTGTAAGAAACAGTAAATTATTCACACTTCCAGGGCTTTCCAGTTAGTTTGGGGCAGGGTTATCCAGCCCTAGTCACACCCCTTACATCTATAATCAGACCTTGCATATAGTCAGCTTTAACAGCAAATGACCCAAAGCTTTGCCACAGATAACACTATCGCCATGCCTTGAATTGGGACATGGAGAGCTAGAAGAGTGCTGCAGATATTTCTCATAGATTAGTCAGTAAATAGATGCCCAGAGGCACCCCAAATCACCCTGGAATAGGTGTATTTGTCTTGGCATCCTCCCTGGCTGAGCACTGACTCACTGCTTTAGCCTTTGCATTTAAACAACTACACCTTGCTTTCTACATCATCATCTGCTTAAGTCACCTGAGGACTGCCGCTGTCAGCTTCTGTCTCAATAGAAGCATGAAGTAGCAGCAAGTGGCACTAAGTAACAGATTCATGCTGACATCTGGATCTGTGACTACACTCCTCACCCCCGCCAGGAGAGGAAGAGGAATCAATCAAATAAGAAGCCTTACTCAGGTTGGAAATGATCTGAAGCCCATTGTGGGGTTTCTGAAGAGATGAGCCTCAGGGCAAATCCCTGCAGGATGGTCCTAGAAACCCCCCAGAAGGTGACAGGTCACTGGGAATGCCACTAAACATTCAGAGAACCAGCAACAGCTCAACACACACTGACACAGACCCACATCTCTGTACACACTTATACCAGAGCCTGAGCTTTGCTGAAAACATGAAAAACACAATTCCAGCTGCTCCTCCCCTTCCCAGCTGCAGAACTGAACCAAGTAAGAAATGAAGTAATGCTTACCAGCCAGTTTCACTCCCACTTCTCAAAGGATGAGGCTAACCAGAGCTGCCTGTGTATATGTGTATACATTATATATGTAATATAGAGATAGAGAGAAAGAGATGATAGAATGATAGAAAGATAGATGGATGGATGGATGGATGGATGGATGGATGGATGGATGGATGATAGATA
>JAOEHX010005398.1:0-20715 GCA_025448015.1 Bolborhynchus lineola | reverse complement strand
TAGAGATAGAGAGAAAGAGATGATAGAATGATAGAAAGATAGATGGATGGATGGATGGATGGATGGAGGGATGGATGGATGGATGGATGGATGGATGATAGATAGATAGATAGATAGAGAGATGGAGAGATGGATGGATGGATGGATGGATAGATAGATGATAGATAGATAGATAGATAGATAGATAGATAGATAGATAGATAGATGGGATGTAGGATGGACAAAAGGGAGGAAGTTCTCACCCTTAGGCACCTCCACATGGTAACTTGGGCGCTGCTGTGCAGGCAGCAGGGAGGTTCTGCTCCCATTGGGCTGCTCTAAGTGTGGGGTCTGCCCTAACCCCTCGTCCTGCTTGTCTGTCACACAGAGGGAGCCTGGCAGAGCCTGTTCAGCAGAGTTCTCGCACACATGGGGCTTTTCTGCCCCTGCCCCCCATCCTGGCTCCTGTCAAGAATGTCTCTGTTCAGATACTTCCCCTATAAAAACACCCAGGAGCCAGTTTGAGCTTCTCCTTTCATGTGCTCTGTCTCTTCCCTCGGTTCTGTGACTGACAAGCCTCAGAGAGGCCATTGCAAGCTTGTCAGACAGGGAATGATGCGTTAAACACAATAGAGAGGTGTCACAGAGGGGGAAAAAAGGAAAACAGATACAGGTTTGAACTGGGAAGCTGAAAACCAAGGGCCTTTGGTGTGCAGTCTCCCCCCGAGGCTGCTGATGTTATCACTTGCATCATTAAGCATGTGGGCAACCTTCTGTCCCTGTACAGAATCCTCTGCACATCTCCAAAGCAGAGGTGAAGTTCTGGGAGCTCTTTACTTTTCTCTCCTGGGCCTTCTGATCAGTCTGTGGCTCGATGTGAGGAGGCACTGCTTCACTTCTCATCAGCCTTTGCTAGCTGGAGGACACAGCAAACTGCATTCTTTTCATTCCTATACGTTAGACCTCTGACTCCAGCCGGAACCAAGCATCTCCTGGGATTTTAGATCAAAAAGCAGTGTTAGTGCAGGGATTCCTGGGCCCTTTCTTGCTCCAATTGCTCATTAATCAGTGATGACACCACTTTCCTGTGTTGCAGTTCTGGAAGGAGCACGAAAGCTGGAGCCTGTATGTCCTGTATACTGCAATACACATCCTAAATCCCTCTGTAGCAGATATAACCATGCTAAAGAGGATGCCAGCAGCAACGCCGGGACAGATACATCCTATGGCAGACCACGGTAAGGCACCCTGCACATGAGGGGCTCGAGCCCAAAGAGAAAGCTTTTCATTTGTGGTTGTGGATGATGTAGACAGCGGGAGGAACTCCAACAGTGACCTCATGCAAATGTCTTGTGGCAGTGAAACGCTTGGCCAGGCTTTGGAGAGCATTTTCTTGTCTCCAGGATGTTCATGGGGTTCTGCTGAGGAGCCCATATGCAGCAGGATTGACAGTGAGATGGAGCATCTGTTCTGAGCACAGAGTTACACAGGAGAACAGGCACTGCTGTCTCTGTGAGCCTCAGCCCTGTGGCTTTCTTATATCCTTGCAGTGTGTGTTGGGACAAGAAAGGGGACTTGCTGCTCTCCTGGTTGTCACAGAATCATGGAATGGTTTGGGTTGGAAAGGAGCTTAAAGCTCCTGCAGATCGTACTCCGTGAAACCTCAAACTGTATTTGTCCAGCTCGCGTGCCATAACAAACCCCGCTCTCCATCGGTCTTGAGGAGACAACCCCAAAGGGGCAGCGCACCCTTTGGCGACCACATTTATGTGGTTAAAACCGTGGCAGAGAGCAACAAGAAGGCAAGCACCAGAAAGCCCCATTACCAGAAGGCCCTCGATGAGAGCTGCGGTGAGTTCCACCTGCAGCACCTTTGTGATTCCCAAGGAAAGCTGTTTTGCCGAGGCAGGAAGGGTCTCGCCCATGCAGACAGGCAGGCACAGAGCCTGCCCGAGAGCACGCTAGGAAACAACAGGGTTATTTTATCACACTCTTACCCAACTGCTGACAGCCTTAATTGCAACAAGGCAAAGGGGTTTCTGTCTTACCCTGCTCCCTCTATTTATGCAGGGTATGGAGTGCTGCGTTATTAATAGGAAGTTAATCAGAAGGTTGAATGAACTCTTTCCTTCTAACCTGAACTAAAAGCCTCCTGTGGTCTGAAGGAGCCTGACTGATTCCTTCTCTGTCTATGCTTCTTTTTCCCCCTCTGGATTTCGAGGTATCTGGAGCCCAGTTGGGACTAGAAAGCAAATGTCAGAGTATCACACACAGTGCCTTTGGCTCAGATGGAGCCAGGAAGCAGGAGCAAATTCAATGGCAACAGCAGCAGGGTGAGGAGGGCTTTAGAAAAGCCCCTGGCCCCACGAGCTGGTGCAATCCTGCCCTCCCTGCCCATGGGCATGAGGGGAAAGGCACAAAACGGGTGAATCTCTTCCCCCCTTCCCACATGCTGTTGTGGGAAAGCTGGAAAACCAGTCCCTGAAGGTGGCTGAGCTCATTTCAAGAGGCAAGGAGGTTTATTTTCCAGTTGGACTCAGCTGACACTTGCTCCTTTGACACACAGAGAGTGCTGTGCGAACAGAGGGACTCTGTTGACATCTCAGCAGCAGATGAGTCAGGAAAGCTTTGTGATCCAGGGTAGCTGAAAGGTGGGACTCTAAGGGCTGGAAGCCACCATGGGATCATGGTCACCAAACACTCCCTGCTACCAGGCTGGGTCACAGCAGTGTGAGGGCCATTGGTGTGGAGGGGCTGACCCAGGCCCCCAGGCTCCCTTTCAGTGCAAGCATCTCTCTGTTTTCCCCACCTCAGCCACTGCTCAGCTGCAGAAGCTTTAAGGAAGCTTCCTCTGGGTCCCCCCCAATGCAGAGCTCTGCCAATCCTCTGCTCCTCACACGTGCAGTAAACCACTGCTGCAGACCAGGCACTGTATTTGTTACTGATAAACAAACGTGGTCCTATCAAAACCACATCCAGAAGTTGCTGGAATATCTCTATGCATATTGCCACTCAGATCCACACACAGCAGGAGCGAGACTTGAAGAAGCCCAGTTTAATGCTTGATTATATGGCACCAAAGCTTTCAAACTGGACAGCAAACCCTTCCATAACTACTGCTGTCTGTGCGAATAGGCCATGAACAGCCTGCTCTGGAACACTGGATCCACAGGTCCTTCCAGGGCAGCCCCCAGCATCACTACTGGGGCTGAAACAGCCTGGGGAAAGCCGGTGAAGGGCTCAGGAGGACTTCCCGGGAGCCAAGCAGATATTCCTGGCTCTCAGCAGCAAGAAGCTGATGTCTGGGAGGAAGTCTGCTCCCCTGGCTTCTATTTTTACTTCTGCTCATCTATTCAGGGTCCAGGGCTTGGTTTCCTTAGCTCTCTACTCTGTACTTGGGAAACAATGCAAGCCGGCGCAAGCGAAGCTGGCAGCATGTGAAAGCAGAGAAGCAAACCAGACAGCACCGCTTTTCCTGACTGGGCTGTTTGGGATTTGTTTTCTTGGCCTTGCTTCTTATCTCTCCTTGAGCATCACACAAACGGTTGGAAGCCAGGTCCTGCCCTGCACATCCTGTCTGCTTCATACCTGCTGGAGGATTGCTCACCGGGTCCCCGGGGGCAGAAGCACGTCAGTACCTTCTGGTTTGACCCAGCACTCGCCGCTTCCCAGTATGGTTTGACCTTGGTGATGCTGAGCCCACCACTTGTGTCGACAGTGGAACAAATTGCTTCATGCAGTGATGTCCTGTCTTACAAAGCAGCCCCAGAGACAGGATGTCAACTCCAGCGCCTGAAAGGGCTGGGAATGGCTTTTTAGCTCTTCCCTATATATCCAGTTAGACAACTTGTGCAGTAGATCTGGTCAAAGCCCCAGGTTTCCAGAGCCTGACATGCATACACTGAAACACCACAGGAGAAGAAACAGGACAGCTCTTGTTTTCCCTTCCTCCAGCCCGAGAAGTTATCTTCAGCAGTATTAAGGGTAAGCAGAATTAAAGGTGGGCAACAACTGGTCCATGCCTATGGGAAATCCTCCACAGCTTCTATTTGGATCCCACTCAGTCTCACACCCTGGAGATGCCAGGGATCTGCTAAGCAGCTCACCAGCAGCAGGGCTGCTATGACCACCAAGTCCCAAGCGCAGATTGCTTCCATAGTGACACCCACTAAAGCTAACTGCGTTCCCATGTTTCGTCCTGCAGACAGGGGGCTCAGAGCCAGCTCCCTTTACGCTCTTGGCCACCGGCCCTTTCAGCTCCCAAGCCAGACTCAGTCACTTTCTATTTGCAGTTTTCACTGTGTTATCTAAAACCATCTTCCTTAGGGAGGTTCTCGCTCCTTTACGCTCGCTGGAGAGGGATGAGGTGGCTGCAGGGGCTTGGAAGCCACGCTCGCTCCCTTGCACTGGTAATCAGATGGGCAAAACGGTCACAAACAATGCGATGGGGATTGCAACACTTCACAACGGCTCCAGCACACTTCAGCAGCCTCCTGCTTGGTGCCGTGCAGATGAAAGTGTTGATAAAAGAGTGATTTTACCCCATTGGTTTATTAACCCTGCTGCTGAAGAGCAGGAACAGAGCAGTGCTTGCAGATGAGCAGCAGGAATTAACTCTCTTGTTCAGTTCCATGTCTCTGCTGCTGTGGACTTGAAGAGCTTTCATGCTGCCTGGTCGGAAGCTGAATGTAACCCCCAAATGCTCATCAGGTGGCATGGGTCGATGTCGGGATGCTCTTTAAGGGCCAGTGCCCCCTCTCAGCAGCTCTCAGTCATGGCACTGAATGCAGGGAACGTCCTGGGCAAACATCTTTCCGCTGCTCCTCGCAGCTGGCTCAGGGAAGAGGAGTCCTTAGACCTGGGTTCAGGGCAGGAATGCAAGGACAGGTCCCCTGGGCAGCGGGAGCACAGCTTTGCGCTTCATTTGGTGCAACTAAATGTAGGTGCTGAGGGTCCTCCCTCCATGCTCCTGCTTACAGCCCCAGGGAGCAGCTGGCTTGGAAAGCGGGCTGGGATGGAATTGCTGCTGGCATTCCAGTGCACCCCCACACCCCGTGCTCCGGTCCCAGCACCCTGAGGCTGTCCTGCCAGCACTGCCAGCACTGCCATGAACTCATGCGCTGGCAGAGAGGAGAAATGCAAAGCAAAAGCATGGCAGCAACATCCCCTGCAGCTCTGAGCATCCAATGTGGACGGTTCAGGGCCCATCTCCCGAAAACTGGCTCTTTTGTTGGCCTGATAAATGTCCCTGGTTTCCCACTGGGAGCAGGCTCCAGTCAGGAATGGGGTGTAGATCCGATGCTTGGGTTGCCACCACACAGCCTGGGAGCATTGCCCAGCCTGCCTCTGCATTGCTCTTTCTTTCACAAGGGAGTGGTGGGAGCAGATAGGCAGAGGGATTATTCCCCTCGGCAGCTCAGCTCTGGGGGAGTCGGGCTGCTATGCACGCTGTGGTTTGGGTAGGGTCAAAGGGAGAGCAGTGACGAGGCTGGGGGGGTGATTGCCAGCACTGACACAAAATGTGTGCATTGTGCCAGGGCACACTGATCCCCTTGAGCTTTCTGTCGTGAAATGGCACCAGATTCCAAGAACAGATCATAGGATCACGTCATCACATGTATATATATATGGGATATACCATCATCTGCTCCTTCAACCTTGACATTTTTCAGCCCTCACCAGCTAAATAGGACCAGATCAGGCCAAAACTCCAGTGAGAGATGCTGTAAACCAGAAGGGATTCAACCAGAATCAATGCCCAGGTGCAGCGCTGCAAGGAGAGCCCACAGGATGGTGATGCTGAGCCAAGGTGTGAACTGAAACACTGATCCAGCCTGTGCTCAGTGCTGCTTCCACCCAATCCCATGGCTTTGTGTGCTCTCAATCTGGCCATAAGCCACTAGGAAGCCAAGTGTGGCTTGCCTTTCTGGCGCTGACAGGTAACAAGAGCACAGTGTCCAGGACCGACTGTCCCAAAGGAAAAGGTCTCACTCTACCCTGGATGCACATCCGACTCAGCCCCGCAGCACCACGTCAAGGCCTGGGCACACAGGGGAACTGCTGCTCTTGCAGCACAGAACAAGCTACATCATGCACTTGCAAACAGTGCATGGAATGAGGGGGGAAAATCCAGCCTGGGAGATGACAGCTAAAGGGGAACCAAAACACCGGAGGCCAATCCAGCCATGAGCTTCCAGACAGGAGCCCAAGGAGCACCATGGTCCTGCTTGGGCCAGCCCTGTCTCCTGGGAGGGATTAGTTTGATGCAGGTTGAGGCCTGGATGCACCCGGTTAAATCCCCACTTCCAGCCCCACCTTTGCCCCTTCCCTTTGGACACCAGCTCCCCAGGCAAGTCCTGGTATTCCCAGGACAGGGTTTCAGGCTGTGACCCATTCCGCAGGCACTTACATCCTCAGAGGATCAGCTGAAGAGTGAAGGAGCCCTTGGCAGACGCTCCCTGATTATTCTTTCTTTAATCACTTCCATCCATTCTAAGTGAGTTTTCCAGCAGAGCTGGAACGATCCGCAGTGATTTGTTAGCTCGGAGATTGAGGAGGGAGGTGAAGGACTATGGAAATTTCCCTCAAGACATTTAAGTTACAATTAAGCAGTTTGCAACACAAATATAAAGAGCAAAAGAAATTGCCCATGATATATGTTATTGGAATTATGTTACCATGCAGATCCCTGCCAATTTACCCCCGAGACTTATTCACAGAGCACATGGAGTATTGAGCTGCCTGTGCTGAGATGGAGAGGAGCAGCCGACCGAAGAGCACTTGGCAAGATTGGTAACTGTTAGGAAGAAGCAGAGACCCTCTGGGGGTGAGTGCTTGCACTTCACATGGACTTCGGTTCCCTTTAACACATCTTTGCTCTGCCCTGGGCGCTGGAGGACCTATCCCAATAGGAGACATAGAGCCCCGCTCCCCTCTCTTTGCTGCATGCTGCATGGCTGCAACTGGGATCCGACTCTAACAGCCTCCCCAGTGTGGGCACAGCTCCCTTGGGAGCGGGAGGATGCTCAGTTTTCAGCCTCAGACAATAACCCAGGCAGCAATAACCTTACCCTTGGAGCTAACAGTCTACATTTGACTTCCCCTTATGTACGTGGAAGGGTCCAGCTTCCTTCCCGCTCGTCTCCCTCAAAGGAGGAATTCAGCATCCTTCCAACAAATGCTATGTTGTCCTTGGCTCTAAAAGGTCTTCCTGATTTCAGTTCAGTTTGACAGATGGCTCTTATTTGGTCTACCCCCAGCTGAGTGCTCCAATAACTGAAGGCATCAGAGGCCCAATACCCAGCTGAAAGCACTGGCAAATGGCTTCAACATTCCAGCTTCAACTGGCAAATGCGGGGAGCAGGGAACTGGATATTCAGTTCCTGGTTTCCTCTGGCTCAGAATTTCCCTGTCATTTACCCTGCTGCACATCTAGAATGGCTCCACTGATTCCAGCAATGCTGGGCCAGATCTGTGCTTGTGGGAGAGAAAGGTTGTTCTTTAGCTCAGGAATGCTTTGGCTTATGTGTTATGAGCCCTTACACAGTACAAATCAGAGCAATTCCTTAACAGGCCCCTACGATGAGAGAAGCTCTTCCCCTTGCCACTTGTGGAAACATATTAAATCCATCTATCATCTGTATATAGTCTCCATAAACACATATCCGCAGTGATGCTGAAGGCCATGGCCAAGTCTGCCCATGGAAGCGGAGGAGTGAGGTGATGAGCTCATGTTGTCCAGCTGGACAGCACTTCCTTATGAGAAGGAAACTTTTACACACAGGACACATTCCCTCCCTCGCTGTAGTGAATTTCTCTTTCACCTTCCATAAGCCTGGTTCAGGAAAGCTGTTTCGTATTGTTCACATAAGAATCTATCCTGCTATGGCTCGAGGTGAGTCGCTTGCTCGGCACATTCAGGTCTTTCTGGGGGATGTTCAATCCAAGGAATCCACAATTAAATGTTCCTGCAGATCCTGGCTCCTGTCACGCAGGCACTGGTCTCAGCATGCCCTTCTGGATGTCCTTCATAGCCTCGAAGAGCTCTTCACATCTGACCGGGCATCAGAGGTGATGAAGAGCTCTCAAGATGATGCTTAAACCGAAGAGGAGATTTTGTGCTAAGGAGAGTGAATGGCGACCACTGGGAGGGCAGCAGGAGAGCTGTGTGCCCTGCAGCAGCGGCTGATTCAAGCCCCTGGTACTCTCCTCACACCAAACATATGACCCAAAGGCCGAAAAAGGGGACAAGAGAGGGAACATGAAAATGGTGTGAGTTAAACCAGAAGGGACCTCATGAGTCTGCCTCTCCATCCCAGGAGAAACTCCATGCCACACACGGACATGGACCCTGAGCCCTGGCGTGCTGAGCCTGGGCTCCTGAACCCCTTCCTAGGTGTAGGAAAGCTGGCCCTTAGGTGCTCTAGCTCACTCTGTAGCAAAGCCCCTAAGAGCAATGATGTGAGCAGTCGATAACAGAGGAAAGGGACAACAAATAAAATCCTAAGTACTTGTAGCCAAGAATACCTCTCCGTGGTGGAGAAGCCACCTGGAAGGGCGCAAGGGAGGCACATGAGCAGCATCGACACTCCTCAGGCACATTATCAACAAGAGACAGTGAAAGCCTGTGGAAAGCCTATAGAAAGCCTCCTATATTTTGCTCAGCTGCATGATTCCCCCTTGTGTCCATCTGTGTGTGTGTATTTAGGATTCCAGCTCCGCATTAGCACCGTGCCTACTGCATGCTCCCAGCCCTGACACAGGAGTGGCCATGGAACTGTGTCTCTCCTGTTTTCCCCTTTGCCCAAACAGCTGCTTCCAGCCCTGGTGAGAAGGATAAGTCATGATGAAACACCCACAGAGACCTGGCATCTTCCTAGAGATTCCATCACCTCTGGATCCAGACCATTTAGTGATGACAGAGGAGCAGGGAAGCACACACAAACACAGTGCCTTGTTGGGTGCAAGTACATGGTAGTGCCTTCTGAGGTACATCAGTACCAGGTTAATGTGATGGCTTTGAATCGTGGAGAAGATGCTGCAGGGAAATGGAATCCATAAATCCATACAGAGTTGGACTTTAAAATGCGGATGCATTTCCTTCTGTCCTCCTTCAGCTATGGGTGAGCTCTGCTCCCAGCTGGGAGCTCACAGGACAAAGCCCTGTGTGTGAGGGCTCAGAAGAGGCTGACGCTGCTCGGTAGCACCCTTTCCTCCCACCATCTGTGGGTGCAGTTCCTGCCTGGCACATCAGCCCCGCAGAAAGCAGCCTGGAGCAGCTGCCCTCGGGATCTGCTCCAAGCGTGAGGATATGAAGGATCTCTCTGTACCCTCTACAGGAAATTTAGGATCAAGCCAGTTCCGTGTCAGAGCTACGGCACCGCTGCAACGTGTTTGTGCGCAGGACAGCCTTGGGGCACAGCCTGAACCATCCAACAGGAGCTCTGTTCGGCTGCGCACGAGTGTGCTTGCAGGTGGATCCATTTCCCCTTTGTTATTAAAACTCTCTGTAAGGTAAAATGCCAAATTCAATCGATTCTTGTTTCTTAGGAAGGCTGCTGCCAATAACTGAATTCCTTGTGCAGAAGCAGCGGGAATGGTTCACTACAATACTTGCACCGTCAGTTCAGGAACGCTGTCCTTGTCAAAAGCAGTTGGATTAAATGACAGATGGGCAAAAGGAACAGCAGCTCCTGTCTGGTGTCTGTACCCAGGCACCAAGCATCGCCTCCAGGCAAAGCCTGATTATCCTGCAGCACAGTGTCTCCCTTCAGGAAGCAGAACTCCCTCCTGGTTTTCCACAGCCCTCTCTGGAACTTCCAGCTCTTTTTCTCCTTTCAGCTCTTCAAGCTGAGAGACACTGACAGCAGAGGTGCAGGCCGGAAACAGAAGGCCACAGCAGGAGGGAAGAATGGCAGTGAACACTGCTGGCAGGTGATCAGTTGCCATCTCTTCCCCTTTGATGGCTGCTTCACTGCTCATGGGCTGAGGTGCAACATGAAATGATCCTGTGCTTTTTACTGTGCTGGATCTTTACTGTGCTGGCTCTTTACTAAAGGAAGGAGTTGAAGGACTGCTTTAGTGGCCCTGTGGACCAGATCAGATTGCTGGCGCCTTCCCTGTGTGTGCCTTTTCCATCATATTCCAAGCACATCAAAGGGGGATAGAGCTATCCCCCAGGATTTTGTCACTGTGAGACTCAAATGCAGTGCAAGCAGCTGTTATGGAAGAGCATCATATAGAGCAAACCCACTCCTGTCACCCAGAGGCTGGTCCCAGCTGAAGGAGCCTTTATTTGGGCCTGGAGCTTTAGTTTTAATGAAGGACAAGCCAGAGACAGAGCATTTACCCATTTAGAGGGTGGTATTTGTAAACGCTGTGTGCAAGAGCCTGCAAGATGCTTCAGGAAGCCATAAAGAGGCATGTGTCACCCTCATTGCGGTTTATGTTGGTTTTGCTAGGAGACAATCAGCTAATCCTCTGTGATCTACGTCCCAGAATGAAGTGGGAATGCAGAATGCTGCCTTCACCATCCACTTCATCCGTCAGCTTCAGAGAATCCACAGAAAAGAAGCTTTTTCTTCTTACTGCTTCAGAGCATCTAAAGATACAACAGTAATCATTAAAGCTTCAGAAGAGACATCCTTTCTGGAAGGACAGAAGTGTCTAGCTTAAAAGAAAAGCAGCTCAAACCAATTACTTGCTGCACTTTCATTTCCCCTTTCAAGCCAGGCAGTTCATTACAGTGACAGAATGGGCATTCCTGCTCTCCTGAATGGCATCAGAACAATTTAGTCAGCACTTTCACCCTGGAAAGTCCTACAGGAAGGGAAAAGCATTGAAATTCAAAGCCTGAGTTCTTTCATCCACTCCTGTTCTGCAGTGGAACATTCACATCCATTCCTCTTTGGTACCTAGGAAAAGCAATCCTCGGAAAGAAAACAAGTGACCTTACAGCGACATGTACTGTGGTACAACCGACATCGCTGGTGCAGCCAGTGCTTCGGGACAGAAGAAAAACTCCCTCAGTGGAGACTTTGCATGATCTTTATTGATACATAACACTTAAAGAGGTTATATTTGGGAGACGGGGAAGAACAGCCAGTGGGAATACACAGCTTGCAGTGAACAGTAGCACAAAGACACCACTACAGAGAGCCGCAGTGATTTGGAAGGGAAGACTCATGCATCAAGCTGCTGTATCTTTCCCCACCTGCCATAGCTTCGCACTGTGCTTTCCGCTCAGCTGCAATTTATGGGATGTCATAGGGCAAAGGGTGCACGGTATTTCTTCAAGAGGTCACTGAAGCAGGAGGCAGATCCAGCTGACTTAGCTGAGCAGCAGTACGGGCCCTGCGGGAGCTGTACTCGATCACAGCAGGGAACAGGGGCTGGGCTCCCCCACTCAGCAGGTACCAGCAGCTCCGCCAGGTCCCCAGCTTTACTGGGGCACCAGTTCCTTCATAGCATTCCAGTTCTCTGCTCTTCAACCACAGCATTAACCCTGAATCTGGGTCTGTGGCCTTCATTATACACCGTCCTTCACAGGCATAAGCTCTTAGTCCCGACGTGGGAGAACGTTTTGTGCTCAGCAGCCACCATGAGTCTTCATCTCCTCCTGCCAGGAATCCTCCAACTGACTTGAACCCTCAGCCAGATTCAGCCCCAGACAAAGCGTGACCACAGCCTAAAGGACACGGAGCTATTTGCTGGTGAACAGCCATCAGCCATCACCAGACAAGCACGCTTCCGCAGCTGGCAGGGAAGAGACCCGAAGATCAGTGTTTGTTTCCACAGCAAACCCAGTGGCCTGGCCCAGGAGCAGCAGAAGGAGCATAAACACTGCTAAGCATGGGAAGAATACCTGATGTGGAGGGAATTAGCGGGTCCCAAAACTCACCGAGGCAATGAGCTGCAGACACCTGTGCCAGAGGATAGAAACACCGCAGCCCAGCGCTTGGGTTGACCACAGTTGCTTCCTCTTGGCTGGATGCTTCCCCAAAGGCCGCCTTCCCCAAAGAGACCTCTCCGAGGCACGCGGCAAAGTCAGCAGCTGCTGGAAACGTGCACCCTACAGCCCACGTGGGGCAGAACACGCTGCTAAGACTGGAACCAGTGCTGGGCTCTGAGGGCAGCGTGCACAGGGAGCAGTCCCTGCTCTTTTCAGGGCTCAACGTGGGGTTTACCATCAAAACCTTTGATGTTTTCCATGTTTCCCTCGTGGTGGGCAGTTTGTAAGTACCCACTGCCTGTACGTACCCACTGCCTGTACGTACCTGCTGCCAGTACGTACCCGCTGCCTGTACGTACCCGCTGCCTGTACGTACCCACTGCCTGTACGTACCCACTGCCTGTACGTACCCACTGCCTGTACATATCCACTTACAGACAGTGCTGTAGGAGATGGCTCATGGGAAGATCTCCCTCTCGCATCTACACAGCCCTCATTTGCAGAGACCTCAGGGTGGTGATTGTGGGAGGTGATGGTGGGGATGGACAGGGCAGGGAGAAGAGCGTGCTGGCTATGGCAGAAACTCAGGTGCTGCAAACTCATACCCAGGCCTTGACTTGCGTGTTGCAGCCCCTGGCACAGCTGCACAGGCCCCCCTCCTTGTACCAGCACCACTTCTCCCCCTTGTACACAGCCCGGCTGCATGGCTGGAAGCACAGGAAGAGATGGAGGTGCCTTGCCAGGCTGCAGTAGATAGCCATGGCCACCACAATGAGAGGGGACATGATGACAAAGCCAAGGATGATGAGGGCAGAAGAGCTGTTGTCATCCAAGAAGCTTTTGCAGTAGTGAGCAGCTGAATGCAGAACCTGTGGGAAGAGACAGAGCTCATCACAGACCTGGTGGTGGACAGGAGCAGTGACCAAAGCACCGCTGAGCTTCTTGAGCCTTCACACGTCCCTTCCCTCTCCCTGAACTGAGCTTTTCAGGCTGCACTATGTGACTGACAACACATTTTAATCAAGCTTTCAATTATCAGCATCACTGCAAGACAAAAGCATTGCACACTCATCCTAAAGCAGGAAACACTCGTCTTTATTAAGTCAGTGCAGCTTAGCATTTGATAGGCAGAAACCAAATAAAGAAGCCTCCTGCTGCTACATCAATGTGGGTGGCACAACACACTGCAAATGATAACCAAATAAATAAGATAGAGCAAGATGGAACACTGTGCACACAGAGATGGGTCACTCCATAGATAACCGCTGGCTGGAGTCTCTCCAGAGTCCTGCCCTGGCACAGACCCCTCTGTGTTGTGCCTCCTGGGCACACACTGTGCTCATTCCTGCCTCCAAGCATCTCCTTGCTCAGCAAATGCAGGAAAACCCATTCACGCCAGGGTGCTGCCAAGCACCCAGCGCACTAAATGGTCCTCACTGTGGGATTTAAAGCCCTCCTTTCATCCTGGCAGCAGATCTGAGCGAAGCCACTCAGTGGCTCTGCATTAACAAATGCACAGGCAGCCTCCGTGGCCCCAAGCTTTCCTTCTTAAGGTTCTTTCCGCAGGACAGCAAACACAACCCCTCATGCTAAAAAAGTCCATCTAATGGCTGTGCAGTGCAGAAAGCAGCCTCTGGTTGCCACAGAGGCATTGAAAAAGCAGGAGCCCCAACATAAAGGGCTGCTCTTGTGAAGCCATGTGCCTATTGAAGCAAAGGATGCGTTAAGGCTCCTTACAGCAACGCGGCTGCTTTCACCTCTTGGCTGCACTCAAAACCCTTTTGCATCCTCTCAGAACCTTTGCCTGGAGAGCACTTTCTGTTGGAGGAGAAGCTGAGGTTTCCCAGGGCAAGGCTCATGCGGAGGGAGGCAGGAAGGGGGGGTTCTGGGGGCAGGCCTCATACTTGTTCCCATTTTAGCTCCAGTTTGAAGTTCATATGAATGACTTTCAAGGAGCAGTTTCAGATCCTGGGAAAGAATTGATTTAAGGCCTTTGCAGGCAATCTCCTCTTTGCAGATCTCCATCAGGATCTGCATCCACACTACACCTGCGGAGGCAGAGCAGGCATTTACCAAGGCACCTACACTGCACATTCTCTCAAGGAGAACGCGTTAGGTTATTTCTTGCTATTTCTTCCTCATCAGTGAACCAAAAGTCATTCTACAGACTTGCCCTTTCGTATGGGAAAGTTTGAGCGCCTATGGACTGTAAAAGGTGTGTTGCAACCCCCAGCGAGGAAGGGTTGTGTGGCTGTTCAGGTAGATCACACCCCTGTGATACACTTCTGCTCTCTGCAGGTCCTCCAGAGCCTCCCTCTTCACCCTGTGAGCATCACGCTCACTGGCACCCTATAGGATAATGCTTCCAGAAGGTGCCAGAGCCGCAGTGGGAACTGCCTGGCTCAGGAGTACGATTGCTCTCTGAGTTCTGCTTCACTCCAAGCGCAGCAGCACTGCCCTGTCCTACACACAATTACCCTGACAGATGTCTCCCTGCTCATCAGTTCACAGGATCAGGAAAGGCTTTGCAGCAGCAGCTACGAACTGCCATCAGTTCAGGGCAATCAAAATCAAGCCTACAAGAGCAGCACAGGCCCTTTGAGACAGGGAGCTTGGATGTTGGATAGGATGCGCAGAGTGCATGAAAAGGAAGGGGAAAGCTGCTTCTTTCAGCATCTCCCCTTTAGTTCAGACCCTGTGGAGGGGGGAGACCAAAAGCATCTGTATTTGAAGTTCATTCATCCCACTGGGAAGAGGTGCTGCAGTGGGGGGGGGTGGTTTCTCCCAAAGTAGGAAATAAAAGAGTTCTTTCAACTTAAGATAAGCAGCAGCAGGAGTCATATGGAACTGGTCTGACAGCTCCCCCTGTGAGGAAACCAGAACTGCTTTTTCCCATCTACACTTGGTCAAGAAATTCCCAACACATTTATTGAGCTATTCCAAGGATCAAATGGTAAGAAATGACACACGAAATCCAGAGGACAGCAAGAAACCTGCAATAACCGTTACTGACAAAGTAGGCTCATTTGCTGGGGTGAGAAAGTGCACAGCATGTTTGGGAGCACGTGCATGGTAGATTGGCATAAGCAGGGGATTCTGTGCTCTGACAGACTCTCCTCGTTCTATAACGAGGCATTAGCAGATCAAATATGACACTCGAGAGGGCTCAAAGGAGAGTATCAAATCCTATGAGAGCCCATGTAGGGCTTGTGTGAGTTATGGAGGAGCTCAGGCTGGCAGCTCCCAGTAACAGAGGTCAGAGAAAAGAGAGACATTAAATGAGAACAGCCACACCGGGGAGTGCCACATGGGAATACAGCTCCTTGTCTACTCCAGCTTCTGCTTCCCACAAGACTGGAAGAAGGGAGGGGTAAAAATCCTCCCTGCCAGCATCCGGGGGTGCCCACCCGGTTGGCATCTCACGTAAGCTGGTTGCGAAATGGTGTAGCTTCATCTCTGATCACTTAACACTTAAACAAGGGTACCCAGTGCAGTGTGCAGGGGAGCAGGATCAAGGGGTCTCATGCTCCCCAAGGAGCTGAGCAGCCACAGGCAGCTTCGGTCCCTGTTCCCCTTCCCTCTCCCATGAGAGCCTTTCTGTGCTATCCCATTGACACTGAATGTATGGGTGCCAATCAGCACTTAAAGACAATCAGTCCAGAACCCATAAAGCCCAAACAAATGCACATTGCCTACAGCTGTGTCACAGGCATCAAGCGGGAGAGATCACTCCTTCGCACCACCAAGAGCCTGCAGGTCAGCGTGAGCCACCATAAACCTGCTCTTGTGAGCCCACCCATAAAACCCTTCTGGATGGTCCTGCCTTGGCAGTGGCTGCTTGCAGCCAAATGGAGCAAGGCTTACTTACTTGAGAGTGGCATTGGAAGCCAAAGTAAACCACCACAATGGTAGGGAGCAGCACAATGGTGAAAATCACAAACATCAGGAGCAGATTCATGAGAAAGACCAAGAGGTTCATGGTGGCAACCAGCAGGGTCCAGGCCAGGCAGCACCCGGTGCTCCGTCTCTCCCTGGGAAGGAGTTGGTCGTCCATGTCATATGGTGGGAGGCTCGGAAGCATCCGAGACTTCTCTGAGAGGTTTCCTGCTCCAAAGTCCTCAGTGTCCTGGCCAGACATTCTTCAAGAAGATCACTGATGAATCCACACTCTTATTCAATGGGTTTATTTGCTTCTGGCCACAGACCTGGGAAGGAACTTGCAGAGGCTTTTCCTACCTCTTCCACAAAGGGACAAGAACGCTTAACCAGAGAGCAAAATGGAGCAAGGAGGGAGAGGCCTCGTTTGGGCACCTGCTTTCCCAGCCCCAGCGCAGGATGTTTCCTCTCTGAAGGTTCTCTAGCAGGGTCCCAACCTCAGTTTCGGAGCAGATGTGGCTGCTGCAGGTTTGGTTATTGCTATTACTTTGCTTTTGAATCCACAGTACTACTGAATTTGTTCTTCTTCCTAGGATTATGATCCCGAGAGGTTCCAAACAGTTGCTGTCTTAGCTTTGATAGGCTGCTCGCTTCCAGAGAGTGCACAGCTTTAGGATCCTCCTCCACCTTTGAGCACAGCTGTTTGCTAAGAATATCAGGCTTAGACACTTTCAGACCGTACCTGGACTCCAAATCATCCTTCCACGCTCTTCGCCCTGTTCCCAAGTCAATATTCCTGCTCAGCTTTCATCCAGACGAAGTGACCGGTGAAGGTAAGCAGCTGGTTCTCCACACTTCGCCTTGCTGGAGCCCTCGTCCCCACCTTGCAGACCTGGAAGCAAAGACTGGAGCGTGTGTGGTTTCAGTGCTCGCAGCTGCCTGCAGTCCCAGCACTCAGACACGAGCAGTCTCTTCCTCCCGAGCCGGCTCTGAGCTTTGCAACACTGCTTGTTTACAGAGGAGATCCTGAAGCTGCTTGCTGTGCCAGCCAATCCTTTACATCTGTCTCACTGCTGGAGGGATTTAGCACACAGTGCCCAAGAGCCACTCTCAAACCATACATCCCCGGGTCAAGATGGTCCCTTTTCAGTTGTAATCATTCAGACTCTGATTAATTTTCTCATTTCCCTCCAGAGTGAAAACCTCAGAGCAATGGGTACCCAATCTAATCTGATCACAGCATCCCTCAGAAATCTGCTCTCTGCTCTCATCCTTGTATTGTTTGCAGAACAAATGAGTATTCTTGTAGTGAAGGCGCAGCAATTGCCAATTATTTATCTGCCTCATGAGCAACATTAGTGAAGGATTTCAGTAATACCCACACATTTATGCAGCCTTTTAGCTACAACCATCTATGCATGACCGTAGTACTGCAGGAGGGGAAAACCTCCTTATCTCCAGAGGAAACTGAGGTAGCAAAGGGCTTACCCGAAGGTAGAGCTCATCTGTGGCACACAGGGAAGGAATCCAGAGCCGTGTGTCCCACTTGATGCTCAGGAAATTCTGCCCTGGAAGAAGGTGATCAGAAAAGCAAGGCTCACCATTTAGCAGTGCTAAATGTAATGCGAGTTTATATCGCAGGTGAGTGCTAACTTTCCTTCATCAAGTTGTTTAAAGCTGTACATTTTGGATGCCCATCTCCCTGCTGCTTTGGGTGTTTCAGTACGCGTATCTGCCTCATTCACTGCTGGCCCATTAGAAGAGCTCTAGCACAGGATAACTTCGGGCTAGCAGATCTCTGGGCAGCTGTATCCAAACACACCAGGGCTTAACAACAGCCTCTGAGAAAGCCATTTCACTGGGAGAAGGTGATGAGAGCAACACAAAAGGCAGGCTCAATATCCACTGCTCGTGGGTGAAGAGAGTCCTGAAGCCTCTGAACCTGCCTCAGCAGAGAGAAGTGAAATCAGCACAGAGCTGAGCAGAAGGAGTTGAAGGAGCACGGCTGAAGCTGAATTTCCCTGTGGAATATTGCCCTGAGGAGTCCTATTTCCTCCCACTGAAGGATTATTCTTGTGTTTGGTTACCCCACCTAGCTGGAGTGCTAATGATCATCTTGTGTACCACAACGTACTGCACTCTAATCACAGGGAATAATGGTTTCCCTTGTGCTTCCACCTGAAAAATGTACCTGAACATTACTTCTTTAAACAGATTATAAATCCATTTACTGCAGCTCTGCACTGTAATAACCGCGTCCCACATATGAAAGTGTTCCTCTACTTCCTCGTTTTCGGATGCCAAGCACTGCAGCAGCGGTTTTGTGTTCTAACTAATCCCAGTGTTTACAATCCATCTCCAAAGCCCTTCAGCTGCCAGACCCAGTTGGGTTTTAAGGCCACTGCAAAGCCCAGGAGCAGTCCACTTGGACAGGCACTTCCCTGGGAGAAGGGGAACAAACATGGAAACGGCTTAGTAATGCATGCATGAGAGAGAGAGGTCTACAAAGCCAGAGAGGGAGAACCCCAGCAGGGGATGCAAGCCCGGTTTCATCTTGTTCCAGCTGTGTTCTTCAGTGCACTCTCAGGCTGAACGGCTCCTGGGGGAGAAGGCAGCGTAGCAGCTTTCCCTCAAGCTGCAAAATCTCTTCATAGATCTATCCAGACATCCAGAGGGAAATGACAATTGAATCTGTCCCGCTTTCAGTTGCTGCCCGGACAGACACAGTGTTAATAAAGCTCTGCATCCGTGCAGGAAAGCAGATGGTGCTGGAAGCAATAAATGTGACAAATGGCAGGGAGGCTTCTGAAGAGTCTCAGTATTTATGCTGCCAATCTCACAACCACTGATTTAAATATGTCATATTTTTCAAGCTTGATTTATGTCTGCTCAGTGGAGAAAGGACAACACAGACACAAATCAAAACCATAGGAGGTAGAATCAAAGTCAGACTTCAACCCCATTAAGATCGCTATGTTGGGGCCGGGCAACTGAAACTTCCACCCCAAATCACTTCACTGTGTTGTTTTGGGGCAGCACAGAGCTTCTGCAGTTCCACAGAGAGCAGGGTCGACTGCTCCGTGCCCCTTGCCATCCTGCACATCTCTCCTCAACACAACACTGTGTTTCTCCCAGAGCCCAGCCCAAGGAACATCTCTGGACTGAATTCAGTGCTGCCACTTAACCTGCCCAAGCCTGATGTAGATGGAGCCAATCCTGAGGATTCTCTAAGAGTGTGTGCCTGATTCGCAGACCCTGAAGGGCAAAGAAGAACCCAAACTCCTTCCTCCTGGCCGTGTTTTGCATGCCTGCTCCCACAAAGGGGCTGTGTCACTCAGCTCTGGGCTGCCCAGGGAGGTTGTGAATGCTCCATCCCTGGCAGTGTTCAAGGCCGGGTTGGACAGAGCCTTGGGTGCCATGGTTTAGTGGGAGGTGTCACTGCCCATGACAGGGGGTTGGAACGGGATGATCTTAAGGTCCTTTCCAACCCTGACTATTTTATGAAGCTTCCCTTTGAGAGTCAGAAGTGGTGAAAAGAAGGGATGAAATGTGTGCAGATGACACTTCCGTCTCCACATCTGTCCTTCCCCATACCAAAATCAATCTTCAGCACTAAACTCCCACTCAAACAGACAAACAACCCCATAAACCATCAATAACTGCTACTGAAACCAGCCTGGACTGATGGACTCACATGGACCTGAGGAATGCTTTGGGCATGTTTCTGCTGTTGTGATTCTTTGCAGATGCAGTGTGCTCTGTTTCACAATGCCCATCACAAGCTCTGCCGACCTCACAGGCTTCCTGCTGATTGCTGTGACGGTCCCAGCTTACAGACAAATGCTCCAGTGAAGGAAAAGGGACAGGAAAAGGACAGTGAAAGAGATTGGTACTTGTGGAACCAAGAAAACACTGAGCCCGTGTTCCTTCCTCTTCCACACAGCTTTTACCTTAGGAGGTAGTCAGAAATCTGGGGTTTGTCTGCAAGGATCAGTATAAAAACCAACAGTGTGCCCAAATGAGAAGAAATCACAGTTTATTATCAAAACCTTTCACAGTAACACTCATTTAAGAATAATACTTGTTTGTATGTAATTAACAACAGTAGGAAGCATGAAAACATCCTCATGCAGGCAGATACCCAGGTATCTGTGAGTGTTGATAGTTTGAGTTGCTAAAGAAGCTGTAAGTAATGCTTAACTCTTCAGCAGCACTTTCACCTCTAGAAGCAGCCTGGATGCATTGATTTACTCTTCATTTTCCTTTGGGAAAAGCCCACACATTCCAATGATTCTACCAACCAAGTGAAGCTGCTCTCAACCCCCAGCAAGGAAGATTGCCCAAGCTTCTAATTGTGGGAAATTCCCACATCCTTTACAATCGCCTGCCCAGATGTGGGAAAGACATCTTAAGGATGGAGAGGTTATGGAGCAATACCCAACAGGAGCATTATTGCTCTGAGATGCTGAACTAGCGATGATTAAAGATGATCAGGCAAATCCATCGGTTCTGCCATGCCCGGACACGGGCTGCCAAGAAACCACTTTCCTCTGTCTGTAATGACAGCACCACCTCGTGGTCCGCTGCAGGACACAGCATTCCACTTCGCATCTTCTCTCTTGCAGACGGAAGGATGCTGTAAAACGCAGTATGGAACCCTTCTGTCACTGAAAACAGCACGGAAGCTTTTCATGATGCTTTAGCATTGCTGATTTAAGCTGAATGAATTATGATCACTCTTAGTATTTCGTTGCTGTTAACATCATGTCTTCTATTCGCAGAATCCCAGACTGGTTTGGATTGGAAGGGACCTTAAAGCTCATCCAGTTCCAACCCATGTGCAGGGACACCTTCCACTGGAGCAGTTGCTCCAAGCCCCTGTGTCCAACCCGGCCTTGAACACTGCAGGG
>JAOEHX010005392.1:1194-17835 GCA_025448015.1 Bolborhynchus lineola | reverse complement strand
CTGGCAGTGTTCAAGGCCAAGTTGGACAAAGCCTTGGGTGACATGGTTTAGTGTGAGGTGTTCGTGCCCATGGCAGGGGGTTAGAACTAGATGATATTAAGGTCCTTTCCAACTCAAATGATTCTATGATTCTATGATTTTTCATAGGCTACCATGGGGATTTCATAGTGGAAGCACTCAAGTTCCCAAATCTAGCTGTAATCTTCAGACTAAAATCAGCTTAGAAACTATGAATTATACTGCCCTATTTCTTACTAGGATATTATTTCTGGACTGTACTGTGGAGATTTTAGATAAGTCTGAAAACTTTTCAAATGGGATTTGTTATTTATGTAGACGGGGGCATGAAAGATACCTTTTCACTCATTTCCAGTATTTGTTATTAGTATTTGTATGATGTTGAAACAGCTATTTGACAATCCCTAACAAAGAAGCCTCTCATCCCTGCCTTCTATAAAGAATAATTTCCAAAGAGTTTAAGCACCTCAGGTTTAAACAGTCTTATTTACATCTTTCTCATCACTAAAGAATAAAAGAAGTTCATCAAATGTGAAGAGTTTAATTTGGTGAATTTGCTAAAATAGCATGTGAGAACACAGGCACTACTGAAATGATGAGTCTATAAAAAAATAAGAAAATTCTTTTTCAAATTTCTCCATGACATTTCTGTGCCATGTTTAGTGTTCTAGCTGGAACTTAAAATGGGAGTTTTCTTCCTGCTTAGTAAACCCCTTCCACAAGTTGTTCATTCCATACCATACTTGGCTTTTATTAACAGCCTCAAATGTTGCAAGGTAATGGGGTCTAAGAAAAGCAGTCCTTCACATTTTACTAGATAGGCATTACACATGAGGCACTGAATTCTCAACACATATGATGTTCTTTACACTGATGTATGTATTGTCAGGCATTCACGTATCAGTTAAGTCAAAGGCCTTAAAAACAACAGTCTTGGTTTCAGCAGCTTTGCATGCCTGGTGCAGAAAAAGTAAGCAAAGTGCTCTAGAGAGTTCAGCTGATAAGTGTTTTCTTGTGTATGGAGAGCAGACAAACATCCCAGATGTGATCTGACTGAAGTTGACATCAACACCCAACCAGACTTGAACACTGATTAGATTCCCTGTTCCCTTCCTTGTATTTGGAATATTTTAATATCAGTTCAGCATTAATAAAAGGGATATAAGTAGCATTCCCAAAGCAGTACTTTCAGCACGGATTAGTTTAAAACTTGACAACAGTCCCTGGATTAAGAGACTGCCAAATACCACTCATCAATCATTATTTTTTTCTGTTAAGCAACTAGCATCTTAAGGAAAAGGAGTACCCAGATGTCTGCGATCACCTAATGCTTCTGAGACCTTGCTGTGGTATCTGTGCATTGAAATCTCTGGCAGTCAGGTATGGAGCACTTAACAATGATACTAAGTTACTCACTCTCCAGTTTGGCATGGCAGAGCTATAGTAAGCACATGGTATGCAGGCAAATGCCTGGACAGCTGAAAGAGAATTCTGCAACAAAAATTGTCTTAGGAATGATGCTACACTAACATTTCCTAGTTGCCACACACTGAGAACAGTGGGATGCAAAAGGTTTGAGCAATTTTATGCAGTTGCTAACACTGTTCACCATGGAGATTTGACTTTATTAGGAAATCTAAGAAGACGTGACCCCAAGACACTTTACTGCAGACAAGATGACAGCTGGTTCCACCTCTGTTCAGTCAATAACCTCTGCTGAATGCAAACCAGTTAGCTATTAGGCTTATGAAAATGCCACAAGATGCTACACAGAAACCTCAGAAAAATCAGAGCTCCATAAAGAGAATTGAGTAATTTAAGATTTGGATTTCATTTGGCAGCTTGACATGTACTTCAGAATGTGACGATGCAGCAAGGATTGGTCCTGCTGAGTTGATCATTTGTAGAACTGGGTTTGTGTACTTTCAATGCACTGTGTTCCTAGTGTTCCTCTCCACCAAGCAGAGAGGAACAGGCTGTCCAAAAGTACCTTACGAACATCTCACTATTTTGTGCAAATTCATAATGCTTCACTGTGTATCCATGGCGAAGAAGGAAAGCAAGTTCTTTATTTCTTTACTTGCAGAACAGATAGAAATAGAGACAAAATTTGTTGCCAGAGGCCATCTGAGAACCCAGAGAAGGATTTCTCATCTACAGTATCCCAAATAAGTGTATTAAATAAATTGGCACATTTCAATATCAGTTATTTATTCAGGGCAGGAACTATGTCACTGTGCGTGATTGCAAACTTCAGGCAAACAAAAGAATATGTAATAATCAAATTTTTAAAAGATTAGAACCTCGCACTTTAGAAATGAATCATTTCTAAAACAAAGGCAAATGAGGAAGAAGGAGAAGGTCATTAACAGCTCCCTGACAGACCAAAATCTTTTCCCACAAACCAGATGATCAGACATTGTGCAAATATATGTACAGAAACATTTGTTTAATTTCTTACCCCCTGAATCCATTCCCCTGCATCCCATTGTGGACAGCATGGAAAATTCACTTGCCTCAAGAAAAACAATCACAGCAAGTTGGCATTTATCACTTCCACACACTGTGACTGTCTGATTGTAAAAACACTATTCATTAGCAATATAAAAATTCTATTGCAACTGCTGTACAAAGTTGAAGGGTGACAGTCAGCATAACAGATTCCAACACATTTCCAAGAGAATCCCAGTGCGTGATTGACAGCAATTTCTTACCTGACAAGATAGCAAATTGCCTGTGCAGCTGCTCTATTATATCCACTGCAACCAGCGGCCGTATCTCCTGCTGCATGATTTCATCTGTGCAAGTGAAAACAGAAATATTCAACGAGTTAATAAAACCTTAATGACAATTTTCCAGCAAAACAAAGATGATACTCAAAGGAAAAGAGCCTGGCTTGAGTATTGGTTCAGGCTGTCACAGAGAAGTTTATGATACTTACAGAGTCTCATCTGCAGGGTACATACTTTATTGCCTTGTGATTTCAGAGAGAGCTTTTCATAAAACAGCTCTAGTAGACTTGGCAGAGCTTGTCACAGGTTTGCTGAAACTGACAGCCTGTTCCTTTCTTCTCCATGTTCCATATTAAACCATGGCATTTGTCCTCCCACATGAAGCAGCTTTTCAGTTTTTGAAAAGCTTCTACTTTTTTTGAAACAGTAAGATCTATTTCAGATACAGTGTCATGTTCCACCCTGAACTCCCTGGTCTCTGCTTGAGGACTTTGTGTAACCAACCAATCCAGAACAGTTTCCTTTGCTGATGCGTTTTCCACTACAAGCAAATACATAGTAAAAGGAGGAAATAAGGAGCCATGAGGCTTTCTTTTCATGAAAACAAAGCCTGTTCTTTTGAAGTAAACACTGAGAAGTTAAAAAATAACACGGCAAACAGCTGGGGGAAAAAAACAAAAAATCACAATTTTTGCGTGTGATCTATTTAATGACCAGCAACTATAATCTCACACTGAGCTAATTTGACCTCTTTTGGTAGCAGGTGCACCCCATGTTCTCCCCATTCTTCACCCCAGAACAGCCACATTTACTTGGGAATATCTGCCAGCTTAGCAGTTTATGATACAATAATACCTATTGTAATTGGGTTTTTAGCCACTGTACAGCTACAGATCAGTCATGGCTTTTACAGCTCATCTCTAACTGCCCGGACAGCAGGTGGAAGGAAGAAATCTGGGTCCAGATGGACCAGAGATCAGAGTTAAGGCAAGCAGTTGCCCTGCTTAAGCATCAAGATTTTCATTGACGTCAATACTGAAATATTTTAGCACACCTGGTTTTAAACAAGCTGTCCAGAAATAGAGAGTGAGGTCAGAGAGGTTAGAAATCAGCTTCTTTCTCCTGTGTCCTAGTCTGCTGTGCAAAATGCCGTCTCTACCTTGCTTTCAGACATCCATTCTGATCCTTTCCAGAACTGGGGATTCTAGGTTTTAAATGACACTATGTTACTTAGAAACTGTTTGGTTCATTTTCAAATGTTTCACTAAAGACTTGAGACAAAGTAACCAAACAATTTGTTGCCCTCTCCCAGACAGATGGAATATAGGCAGAAGCGGCACAGATTTTGGCTGATGAACAAAAAAGGCAGTAATTCCAAGCAATTTGGGAAAACAAAACAAAAAAAAAAAAAACAATTCTCAAGAAGGCTGATTCTGTAAATTCTCCCTTTGAACTAAAAAGGGGAAAATTAAAACTAGAATGAGTGATGTTTTTGATGTGGGATCCTCACTTCCATATCATTTATGAACCCTGCTATCAGCTTCACTGATTCTTGACATTGAAGGTGGCTAACAACAACTGAAAAGGTAAACTAATGAAGATAAAGAGCTTGGTTTCAGTGATGTTTTGCCAGTACGAAAGCATCATGAATATCAACCAGTCTTGAGAACAGAAATCTCCTCTCCCCCCTTCATGTAGATGTTTATTAAGTTGCTCTAAAAATAGCTTAGTTTCTGATTTCTAAATACCCTTTTTCTACCAAAAGAATTTCGTGGTGTAGGGATAAGATGAAGTAATAGAAACAAGAACTGCAGAGTGCCAGTTAGCTCTCATCAAACTCCCTGGCCAGGCAAGCTGCACGACACGGGATTTGCTGTAAACCCCACATTCAGCAAGAGACATTCAGATGATGAGAAAGGTGGTATAAAATATATTTGGTGACTAGGGATCACATGCTCAAGAAAGGGAGCATAGCTCACACACTGACATGCTGGGAAAAGAGCTTGTAGCATAAGAAACTAGCACAAGACTGAGAAAATCTGAGGAAATAAGGAGAAGGTGCCTTGCAAGCCCAAACGGAAAATCACATGGCGTGGCTATAAAATGTCAGTAGCTGTAGCCAGCAGCACACAACGTTACATTTGCCCACTTCCATTTCCCTTTAAGACAGTGCTTAAAGGTAGTTACTCTACAATACAGATAAATTTGCAACAGCATTACAGAGCTTGCAAAAGAAGTCGTAGTCCTTGGAAACATGATTACCTGGGGCTGCTGAAGGAAGTTCAATCATTGACTAAAATAAAAACGTGACAGATTTTTTAAAAGCAAACTGGACAATAGAGCTCTGGGTTTGTTTTAGAGCCATGCATTTTAACTAGCACTAGTGAGCATTAACACATTCATATCTTCCACTAACTATTCCAGGAGGCTCTGCAGCTTTCCTGATCTGTGTATTGCAAGCCATAAGCCTGTAGGAAGTGGTGTTCAGACTCTTAGGTGGAAGAAATGTGCCATTTTCCCGCAGGATAGATTCCACAGCAAAGAAAACTCTGCTTCTTACTTACTGATAATGGGCATGCTTTAATTCATTACATGGGGACCCAGAAGTCAATTAGAAAGTTTTAGAAACCTGTCAAGCCACAGGAGTTTTGCAACAAGCACCTCGCTTCATTGCACCTTGCTAATATCTGGAGAAGAGCTTGGACAAGTCCTGGTCACTTCAAAGTAGTCCTGTCCTCTGAGAAAGTCTGTACAGCCGTGAAACTAAAGATCATATTGAAGCATACACCAGGCAAGTGGCTGAAATATGGTCATCTCAGCCATCTTGACTCAGGCATTTCCTAGCTCCTCTGTCATTGTTCTTGTGGTCTTAGAGTTTCATTTATTTATTTATTTTTGATTGAAGTGGCAGTTACACATAAGCTTCTCAAATTTAAAAAAAGAAAAAAGCTTAACTGATCAAACAGCGTTAGGTGAAACACCACCAATCCCCTGCATAGGTCACTGAAGTTCAATCTTTACACATACCATGTAATTCGTCATTAGTTGAGCTAACTGAGTTTGCCATAACAACTAAAATAAAGTCAGCTCATCTACTCTTGCTTCTCTTCTTAAAATTCCTATAAATTCAATTCCTAGAGAGATGAGAAAAATTAGGCCTTACAGCTTTGCTTGCCAAGGTTTCCTATGAAGGAGGAGAAAAAGAAAAGCAATTACTATAGCCATCTGTCTGACCCAGCTTCTCTCCCCTCTCAAACCTCTAGGGAGGCTAGCTGCAACTGTGCTATCTAATCTTTAAGGGGAAAGCCATTCAGTTACATTTCATAATACCTCGCTCAAAAATGAAACATGCATGGGCTTCCCCACACACACTTGCCTATTTTATTTCTTGCCACAGCTGTATGTATTCCTGCAGCAGGTCTGGTGCACAGCCCACAGACTGCTGCCTTCAGAGCTACACCAACAGCAGCTGATTAAAAGCAATGATGAATATAATCTTTTCCCTTCTTTTCTTCTCTGAGCAGACAGAAACTAGTTTACATGCTAATGGCAACTAATGGCTTCCAACAGCATTGGAAAGATGACCTGCTGGAGTGAAAGACTGGACTGCACTGGGTAGATTGACACAGCAGTGCCTGTTGCTCCATGAAAGTCAAACAAAAGCTACCAGCCATAACAGTATTTCTTTGGTTTTTAGTGAGTGAATGCTACAACAGCCTGGCCCTCTGTTGACTAGAAAAGGGAGGTACTTCAGTCCCCCGCCTAAAGTCACTACTCTTGGAATAATGGGTTACAAATTTCCAGCATAAGGCCAGAGATTTAATTTTAAGAGCATGAAAGGACACCTAATATTATGTGCTAATTCTTCTTGAAAAGTACCAAAAGGCAACACAAATTCAGAGTTCAAAAGTTGCAAAGTACCTACAGTTCAAATGTTCTCAAATCCTGTGTCTGCTTGCCATGAACAACAACAGTTAGCTAGGAGTCTAGCAGAGCTAAGTTAGATTTCAAGAATTAAACACACTAAGGAGACAAAATTGCCTACCTTCACTGATAAGGTTTAAATAGTCTACAGGATTCAAAAATATTCTGTCCACCAGAATTTACAATGCGAACCCTTAAGCAAAACATTTACCTTCCTGAAGGCCAAAACCAACTTCAGTGTTATTACATCAGAGAAAGGAGCTCTTGGTTTGAATTTGGGTTGTGGGAACTTTTTTTGTAGTTCTAGTTATTTCTCTCTCTCACCATTTGCGCCTTTTTGTTTACTTTTTGAAAAGGTTTATTCTTTCAGCCCAGACAGAAATAGCAAGATCAGTTCCTCATATAAGCTGGCTGTGCTACAGTTTGATTTAAAGAAGAACTAAAACCCCAGCTATAAACAAAAGGAAATCCCATCCTTTCTGTTATTTCCCTGCACATTTGCACCATTTGTTTTTTTTGCTAACCCATGCTGTGTCAACTGAAAACTAAGCCAGGAAAAAAGTTACTGGAATAAAGTGAAGCAATTTTTTCTTAGTTGATTGCTTCTTATTTGGGTTAGCTCTCTGCAAAGGATCTTGAAGGGTACAAGTGCTAGTAAGGCATAGGTGGGAAATGGCAAGGCCAGGACTACCTCTTCCAGCAGAGAATCACACTTATGTCAGCTTAGAGAAAAAGACAAAATACAGCATAGATAGGTGGCTGGGGTCATCTTTTCTCTCAGATCATTTGCTAACCAAACACAACTGTAAAACCTACAAACTGTATTAGTTGAGATGCAACTTCTATTCTCATTAAATCCAAGTTTCATAGCAAAGTTTGCTAGCTAACTTCCAAGGACAGAAGATTCTTCTAAAATATTTAAGTAATTTCGTTCACGTTTGGAGGAATCCCTAAAATATTTGTTTGTTTCTTTAGTTGGTTGGTTTGGGGTTTTTTGGTGGGTTGTTTGCTTGGTTTTAACTGTTACACCAAACCAAACTTTGTGTACACTAATGTAGCAGAAATCTGGACAAGCAAAGCCAGGAGCAACACTCCAACTGTCTTGAGTGATCCATGCCTGATATGCTGTCATCCCTTCAGAAGGGACAGATCTAGGCTGTGGTGTGGAGTGAACTGCCTTCCAAGCTTTCCAAAACAACATCCATGAAAGATGGAAAGGTTAGAAATGCACACCTTTCTCTGAAGAGCTCAAAACCCTGTGACCCTCAGTGTCTATTTGGGCAGAAGCTGAACTAGTGCCTGATTGCCCAGTAGATCTGCTCTGAAGTTTTCTCCTTTCCTTATGCAAGTTGCAATCAATATTTCCAAAGCATCCTATGCAACCTAATGAAGGACATACAGCTTTACCTGAGTGTTGCTTTGCAGGCACATTAAACATTTCTTCCAATTCTAAGTAATTCTTAGGATCACTGCATTTTTCAGTTCACCTCATTGGCTAAATTTAATGTTCACTTTTAACATAAAATTACAGGAATGGAGAGGTCACAGACTGAAAAGACCTGTTTAGTGGTTGTGTTTTTCCATGCTCCAGAAGTGGTTATAGACTTAGTTAAAACAAGCTGTTCTTACAGGCAGGCATAGAACACAGTAGGAGTCTACTTTAGCTAACTTGGAATGGGGTGAAGAGAAAGCTGTTTGTATCAAAGAACTGAAATAATGTCCTCCCAACAGGAAATCCACTCGTTCAGTTTCTTGAGTAGGTATAAGGGGTCACTGTGGTAACTGGAAAATCTTACCATCCTAAAGATGCAAACTATGCTTCAAGTTTACTAAATGAAAGATCCAAGAGAGGCTTAAAGTAGTCATTAATGGCAACCTCCAAAGGAGATATTTGAATGCTGTCCAAGTAAGAAGGTAAACATTACAGACAGGCAGGTATCAAGGCAGCAGGGACACTCAATTATTTGCAGGTCAGTATTGCCGCTGCATAAACGGGAAATTTCTAGCTTACCCTCCAGATCACACCAGTCATTAGCAAACTGCAAGTACTTTTCAGGGACTTCCTGGCAGTGACTTTCAAGACATGAAGAAGGAGCATGCTGGACTATTTGTACTGGAAATGCAAATGAACCACAGGTTTTTTTAGATCCCGAACCTGAACCTCCCCTGGGCTTTACAGCCAGGCTTTCAGGTAGATGCTACTTCAGCAGATCCCTCAGGCATGTGCATAAGAAGTCTATGTCCAGCTGCACTGAAGCTAGAAAAAATGTACATATGCTTGGAGTCCTGTTTTGTTAAACATTTAAATATGTATTAATCTAAAATGATAGCAGATGGCCAGGAAGCTCAGATACCAGATTAAAATCTGAGCCTGGAGAACCCCAAGACACAGAAGTGGTTGACATTTCTCAGCTGGGCGTATCCATACTTTAAAAATCAGTTATTCACTTTTGTGTCAAATTGGTAAGCAGGCTATTACCAACCTGAGCAGGGTAAGTCCCTGCTATTATTATATGCAGTACTGCTACTGCTAACGTGCACCTTCTAGGGTTTATTTCAGCTTTCTAAGCCAACTTCCAAAGATTTTGGTATGGACTTCCTTCGGTGAAGAAACAGATCTTATCACTTTTTCCACTTAACCATTTATTTCAAAACCCTCTTTTGATGTTTTTGTTCAGCTTGGGATGATTTTTTTTGTTTGTTTGTTTTTAAAGAAAATGTCTTAAAATTGATTGGTGAATCAAAAAGAAAAAAGTTTTTCTCCTACATAAGTTAACTGGAAAGAAAGTGGGGAAAAAAAAAAGCCAATATTTTGATTTACTGTTGGTACATTCCAAAAAAGTACATTAGTATATTGGTGTGTAAAAATTTCTATCCGTAGTCATACTTCAAGTATTTGACAACTACTTGTTGTCAGAATGCACCATACATTTGTGCACACATCTAAGAAACGTTATTAAAAATATCCATAGAAGTTACATTGTACAAACTAATGTAAAATTCTTAAAGCGTGTACTATCAATATTCAGTTTAGGTGATTTTGCATCTCATCCTGTTATGAGGACACTTCTTACAGTATTTCTGTAAAATCATAAGATAAATGAGGGATCATTAACAAAGTTTCATTATGCTTTAAGAACTATCCAGAATCAGCAAAGAGCTAAAGAAACACATCATTCCATGTCATTTGTCCAGCAATTGTTAGGGTTTTTTGACAGACATTGCTTGATTTCACAAAACATATATCCTGCTTCCAAACAAAACACAAACACTTCTCCGATAAAAGGCATTAAAGGACAAGGTCTAAGCATCAGCTTCAAGAAATTAGTTCAGATTTACAGCAGCATGGCACAGCTCCTCCCTAGTCCCTCAGCAGTAAAAACTTGATGGTTTCTAATTTTTGCCAGAGAAAAGTTAATTTGTCTTCCTTCCAAAAACTGTGCTTCACAACAATACTATATGCTAGAACACAAATTCATGCTCATAGAACGGAAGACAACAAAAGAAGATTTCACATTTCATCACTGTCATGTTAAAATCCAAGACTAACAAAAAGCATGTGTCATAAACTGCAAAGCTAAGATATATTCACGAAAATACTTGGACACCAAGCTCATCAAGAGAGGGCAGCCTGTGTGGTGGACTTAATTCCTTCCTCCACAGAACTTGCCAGCAGATAGCTCTGCAGCTGAAATAGTATCTTAGAAAATTTCTACCCACTGCCTCCGCTCCGAATTCCTGTACCCAGCAAAATTGTTTCAGAGCCTATTTGTACAATTTTTGAGAGACCATTTGGCTCGGGAGCTGCAGTACTGTTTACTTGCTCACTCCTGAAGAGAAGCCAGTTAGCTCAAAAATATTTCCCTGGTTACTACCATTGGAGACAAACAGTGAGCCATAGCAGCCATCACTGTTGCCAGCAGTACTCTGAACATATACCTCTGCTACAGGACTCACACCCAACCTCTCTGCCCAAGGAGACCCAGCCACCCTTCCCAGCAGGCTTCTCCAAGCTATCACCACCTTCTCAGTTCAGATGCCTAACAGGAAAAGCAACAGAAACACTGCAAAAAGTGATGCCTCCCCTTTAGACCCACACACACTCACAAGCACGTGCCCTCCCTTGTGTTGCTGGCTGGAGTCTCTGCAGACTGTCTGTGGTAATGAGTTCATATGAGGCAGAGGGGATGAATGGAGAGGCGGCCTCCTGTGGAAGCAGTCCTGGATCTAACCAACAGTGCACCAAAGAGCTGACGCTTTCCTGGAAGAGACTGCACAAATTGCTTAGTAACTGCTCCAATGGAAACCACAGCAGAGACCTCCGACACACCATACCCAGGCTTTAACCCTCCCTAAGGTACAGCTGGCTTCTTCCCTTCCAGGAAGCCCTCCATTCAGATCCTTACACACTTCAGAGGAATTCACAGCTTAGCACAAACAAAGGTACATCCCAACAAGAGGCAAAACAGATTCACTTGCTCAGACTAAGGCATGGAAAGGCCTCTCATTAAAATAAATAGTAGAGTATTCAGGGCCAAGGGAAACCAATAGTGCTGCTATGAATGGCTGTCTCAGTGTACTATCCCAAAGGCACACCCACACATCAAAGCATAGTACTGCTATTTAAAGACAAAGGAGAAGACTGCATGAGACCTACAAATTTGGCTAGAAACATGATGATAACTCTTGAGCAGTGGAGTAATCAGTTCTACATCTCTAATTCAACAAATACTTCAGGACATGAGTTTGCACAGCACATGAAGAGAGTTCACATGTGCTTTCTTGTTGGTGTGGCAATGATGACATGGCGCTGCCTGAAGTAATACCAAGTCATTGCTTTAGCAGTAGGCTGCTTGATAAAATTGTACTTTTACTACCACAAATCCCAGCAGCTCAGTAACTTCAGATAGAAGTCACTCTTTCTCTAGGGTGCAGCAGAGCAGTTCTCCCCTAGGATGCATGATGTAGTAACAGTTTCAGGTTTTGTGTCCTGCCAGCAGTCAGGCTCAAAAAAGACAAGTGTCATTTGTTTTATAGATAGAGAAATCAAGGCATGGGGAGAGGAATCCAGGTCACTAGCCAACCTCAGTTTCCCCCACCTGTTACAGATAGACACTATTAGGTGGATGAAGGTAGACTAGGAGAACAGCAAGGTGAATAGTATGCTTTTACATTGCAGTTGATTTCCCTATCATCTCCTAAACTGCATGCTAAATAAATTCATTTACTTAATTTACTCAGCTGCACTGAGTATGCAATGTTACTCTCTGCTGCCTATACTGATACAAATGTGCACATGCAACTAATTTACAGCCAATATCTGCTGCTCATTCCAGACACATTCTGCTCTTAGGAGGGGAGGCTGTGAGTAGGAGATTCACCTCCAGCTCTGCTTGTGCAGAGTGAACAGACAATAGCCCAGCTACTCACAGAGACCCAGCTCATCTTCAGTGAGAGCCCTGCAACAGACAGCAGAGTCAGTGCAGAGCTGAGTTCCACAGCCAGACCCTGGTGCAGTGCCGTGCCCTGCCCTCTCCCAGGCACCATTCCTAACCTTCCTACAGAGACTCATCCTCTCTAAGAGCAGAGGTCAAAGAAGCTCCAAAGTGTTATGGACAAGTGTTCACATCAATGTAAATGACTATAAATGTGCCAGATGATTACACTCTAAAAATCATTTTAAACCCATGTGTAGAGATGCTGAAGAAGTAGCAGATCCAGCTGGCGAGTTACAAACCTAAACACTACTCTGCAAGTAAACGTAAATAACCAGCCTTATGGTGGATTCCTGAGATAAGGAATGAACTCACTGTAGAAGAGGTACCAAGAAATTCCTCTCAGTCTACTACAAGCTCAAAGGAAAGGCCATCAGGCATCACTTTCAATTTCATAAGCCAGATTCATAAGTGTCTGACATTTTTTCATTTGCATAATTAGTAAAGGTAATTTCAGTGTGCATCTGTAAAATGTCTTTGCCAAGCTGAAAAGGCTTAAGTTGTGTCTCAGCAGAACAGATGCACTATCCAAATATTGTCCCATCAGCATACAGCACATGGAATATAGTAACACTGATGTTTCAGGTTTTGTTACTGGCAAACATCTGCAGTGCATGTGGAAGTTTACTTAAAAAAACCCAAAAATTCAAAGACCTGATCCCTCCTTTCTATACTACATCCCAGTTTCATTGAAATAACTCTCACCATCCGAGCATCAGACCCCACAAATTCATGTGTTCACACCTGTGGATATGGGTCTCCAAAAGCACGACAAGGAATGGCTTGTATCCAAATGCCTCCATCTCAGAGAACATCCTCCCATATTCTTTCACTGCAGGACTAGGGGGGACCACTAGGTTCATTGTGTTTGACTTATTAAACACACAAGAAGTTCACAGAAATTGGATTAAACCAGCATTTTAGAAAGCTCTTTAATCTTATGTTAAAGACTCCAGGCAATTACAAATCCACTTCTCCCCCTAAAGCTGGCCTAACACAGAGAAATTGGCTTGTGTTTCAAAGCTCTCACTTTAATTTCCAGTCAACTGATTTGTACTGTGGTTTTGATTTAAAAATTTGGTAGTTGCCTCCAGTGTCATTCTTTCTCTGGCAGATCTCCCTTCTTGAGTCTTGGGCCAAAGGGAAATGGAACAGGGTATCTCATTCCTTTACCTCTTCCCATCTCACCTCAGCTTTTCCCAGTGCTAGCAGAGGATGATCTTACTAATTAAGAGTATCCTAATTTCATAATCAGATCTTCAGTCATGTAGGCTCTTGCTCCTTACAGGCCTCCACAGCAGCATATTGCACCAAGGTGGTGACTAAAGGGTTTAAACAAATAGCCTGAACTCAGCAATCCTCAATTTAATGACTCACAGTCACAGTTTCTGGATATGAATAAAGCACTGCCTCTGCAGAACAATGCTGCTGAGACACCCTGGCTTAGAAAAAGGTGAAAAAAAAAAAGTAAATGTGTGGTTAATAATTCTTGTCTGTTGTAAAAACCTGGAGGAGTTCCCTCCCCCCGCCTTGAGAAATGCAATGAACTAATAGGATCAGAAATCTGTGCAACAAGACACCTGGTATAGTCCAAATATTAATACATAGAAAGCTGGGTTCCTACAACCAAAGTTTATTTATCATTCTTTCATACTTGAGCACAAGTAATTCTACTAGATAACATCCAGGCGCTGAAGGAGGTGAGTCCATGACTTAGAAATCTCACTAAGCACGCTAATCCACAGCAAGATACAGATAAAAAAGAAGCAGCATAATTTGTACAGAAGATTAACATATTATCACTGCAGAATTGGATATTTAAGCAGGACTTGAAGCAGCAGAACTGAAATTGGAGAACAACCTCTGTGGGCACAACCAGGGTGAGAGCTCTGCACAGATGCTCTTCAACCTTCCACTATATTCAGCACAATTTCCCCCTGAAATCTCCCTAGACAGTTTAAACCACTATTTTGGCAATACAAAAAAAGGAAACTGAGCTATTATCTTGTGGTAATAAGTCCCATGAGTTAACAAAACATTACCAATTACAGCAATCTGTCTGTGCTTAATGCTTTTCCATTTCAAGTTGTTTCTCCTTCTGGTATCATGGGAGGAAGGGAAAAACATAAATACCCAGAAGGCCTCTGCTATAACTTGCCCTTCAAGAATCTGTTCTCTTGATCTTCCTTGTACTACGTTCTATTTATCTCTCAAAACTCCTTTTAAATGGAAATCAAGCTACGCCTTCCCTACTTTCATCATCATTCTCTGGACTTTTCTGATTAGGTGAAGACAGCTCAGTATTGCTCAATAGCAGCAGAGGAGGCTGAATATCAGTGGGAACAGGTGAAGAGAGACACAACACCTAAGATGATCTTTTCTTAGAAAAACCTCTGTGGAAAACACAATATTTTATTTTAGCTATTTTTTTTTGCAGTGGGAGCCAGCTGAAAAACATCCATCGCAGGTTCCCTGAGTAGCACTTTATATTAAAGACAACAGACACAGTACGAAAATAAAACAAGCAAAATTCTGAGCAATGCACAGAGAAGCACTGTGTCTGAGTTGAAGGGGGTTTAGAAATATCTTCCACTTACACACTTACACTCCAGATTTCAGTCTTCACATGAAACAGTCACTTTCTCCAGTAACCAGCACATTTGTGGAAAGGTCAGCCATGTGGGAATGGAAAAGCACTTCTCGTTTATTTCACTATTGAAGGTAGAAAAGCTAAAAAAGCCAGTTTTCCCAGTTTATATTCAAAAGTCCTTCAATCCAGGGCCAGGTACCTCCAGTAGTTTCACATAAACAATACGCTCCTTTCCCTCAATATTAAACCTTAGTACAAGGTCATCCTGACAGAAATGAAACAGTCCCTTTTCCGCCCTGAACAGATAGATCTGAAAAACTGCTTTTAATTTCCAGCAGTAAGAAGGACACAGGAGCAGAACTGAGAACAAGTGCCCATGACTACTGGACGGACAGAACTGTGGCACTCCTCTCACCTACAGGAGGACTAAATCAGAAACACTCTGTTAGAACAAGACACAGGTCCCCATCCTACCGGCAAGGAGGATCTCTCCTGCTTTTGCAGCAACAGCAAAATCCTGAATAGCCTCAGTAGTCTTAGAATCATACAATAGTTAGGGTTGGAAAGGACTTAAAGATCATCTAGTTCCAACCCCCCTGCCATGCATGGGCACGGACACCAGACACTAAACCATGTCATGCAAGATTCTGTCCAACCTGGTCTTGAACACTGCCAGGGATGGAGCATTCACAACATTCTTAGGCAACCCGTTCCAGTGCCTCACCACTCTCACAGTTAAGAACTTCTTCTTTATATCTAACCTAAACTTCTCCTGAACTGTGCAATCCTTAGTATCTGCAGACTCATGACCCTGTTTTATGCAGCCACCAACCCTGAGCACAGATGAAAACCCACACATTTACTTACTTAAAAATGTATGCTCTGCATGCAGCCTCAAGCTCCACAGCAAGCAGAAGCATAGTCTAATCAGCCAATGCTCATCCATCCATGTGAAGCTCTAGTAGACGTGTGGTCACATTGGAGGGCTCAAGCATCACAACAAGGCAAGTTAATTAAGAGCATCTGGGGCCAGAGAGGTCCATTTTCACAGGAGGTGTCCCTAAGCATAAAAGTTGTTAACTTGCAGTAGGGTGATATGAATAGTCTTGTCAATGCTATAAAGGCATATGAACCTCAGTCCAAGAAGGAGGTATTTCATGACATGAGGCTAATGCTTTGCTTTCAGCTTCAGTATTTCTTTTGTGAGGAACTGAAAGCACTACAAGGAGGACCAGCTCTGGACAGGAGTCCCTGCCACATTTGTTACCTGGCTTCTGCAAGCTCTTTCCCTTTGGTTGTCAGTTGTAGCAACTTGGAACTGCAGCTCTCAGAGAGTCCCAAGGTCACATACTGGTATTCAAAGTAGCACCATTTGTACATCAGACTCCAGAGAGGGCTTCAGCTCCTGTAGATATATGCATACAGCAAGGTCCTTCCTCTGCCTGTTGCTGGGAGCTGGGGCTGTGGAACTCTAAGCAGTCATCACAGGGTCATAGGAAAGCTGCCCTTCTACTAACCCCTTACAGCGGTACATTCTTTTTGTAAATACACAGTATTTTCATCTTTTTACATGAACAGAAAACTACAACCAAGCTTTAAACCACTCATCAAAACAAATCACATTGAATCAAAAGAAGCCTTGAACTTGCACGATCCAGGAAGTGGATTAGCTTGGCACAGTGCTGTTTGCTATGAGGTACTGCTAACAAAAGGCAGGTTATGGCAGGCCACTGCAGGCCTGACTGCAACCACATGACCTCCATTTCTTCCGTAGTTATCTGTATGCCTTCCATCTCTTCGCATTCGTACAGGAGAGAAAATTGGCACAGGATATTCACAAGGCTCCAAAGGTGTGGTCTGCACATGAAAAACACTTCATATC
>JAOEHX010005391.1:0-23300 GCA_025448015.1 Bolborhynchus lineola | reverse complement strand
TTTACTGCAGATATTCAAAAATTAAGGCATTCCTACTTGGTTGTTTTTATTTTTATTATATCATCTTAGTCTCAATAAACAATGGCTGAAAGCCTGGCTATGACACTATGTAAGTAGCTCACGGGGATTGGTGTACAACTGTTATTGTACATGCCTTTAGTACACTCTGTAATTTGATCCTCTTTTCCCCAGGAAAACCATGCAATTTTATTTTCTACAAATGTGATACACCCGTAAGAATCACAGTTACAGATTTATTAGGGAATCTGCAATAGTTCACTCTGGTATATACCATAAAGTCTTGTTTACCTCAGCATAAGCTTCCATATCTTCTAAAAACTGACCCAAGAGCGTGGTAGAAAAAGTAAGATCAGCCACCCAAAAGGGCTCCAAGCTCTGCAGCCATCCTGTATAAGAAACACCAGGGCAATTAAAACAGCAGAATAAGGGAACATATGAAAATTACATTTTAGTTGCATATTGCTGAGGTAGAAGCTGCTAATGTAAGAGAAGGTCATCTGCATCAAAACGTTAACATATGGTTTTGAAAATAAATTGTATTTCCCTCATTTATCCCTTTGACAAATTCATTTTGAGGTTCTGTCCTGCCCCACAGCAGTTAAACATTAATGATGGAATCTAGGACTGTGATAAGGAAACAGACTTGCTGTGGATAACTCAAAGACAACTGCCGTACCTATACGAAGAAGCTTCCCAATTTCTTAAATGCCAGTACAGTATCTATCACAAAGATTTTCTACAAGTATATAGGAGAAAAAATATTCTTCCACAGAGAATATGTTAAGATCTATAAACTTATTTATAACTGTTAGAAAGTTAACAATGCTTAACTTTAGCCCGAATAAAGCATCCCATTTTTCCAGATACAGCATAAAATGGCAAATGCAATTATAATAAAAAGTTAGGAACAAAATTTGTCATTACATAGTCAGAGACTCATTTTGATTTTATGTTAACTTCTATGTCAGTAGGATCAGACTTGCACAAGTAAACCCATATCATCTGCAAGCCAGAGTGGACTGTGTTAGTGACTCCTTGGCCAAACTTACCAGACACCTGTTGTGTCAAGGAAGGTTTCTGAGTGTGATCTATATGCCACCCTACCAGTATGTCCACTGTGTCCTAGAAAGCAATTTTGAAGAAAGATTAATTACCTAATTTGCTGCATCAATATTTCCATGTGAGAAAAAAGATACAGAGTAAGAAGTAAGCTTACCCTAAAATTGGTGCTGAAAATGTGTGGGTAGCATCGAGACACCAAAAGGATGCACTTGACACATTTGCACAGTAACTCTGGTGTATCCACATTTTCTAGAATGGACTGCAGGCTGGTCATTACAAGCTAAAAAGTAAAGCAAAGCCAATAGACATTTCACTTCCTTAAAACAATGCGTGAAAAAGTTACGGTATTAGACATAGATTATTCAATTTTGAACACTTTTTAGTGAACTATTTCAACTCATCAGAAACACTGTAATACTCTTTCTGAAGGAAGGAAAAATGTAAAAAGCACAACATACACTGCATGAAAATAGTAATTTAAAGTGGGCATTTGCTTGAAACACAGCAGACCCAGGTTCTAGTGCTGGGGACACAGACCAACCAGCTAAGCTCCTGGTTCTCCTGCTGAAGCTTCTTGGCTCTGTAAAGTACTTACTAAATTGGAACACAGACGTGGACCTAGTTGTTCTACATACAAAATAACAGACCCTAAAACTTAAACCAGGGGACCAGATTTGTCTGCACACATCCTCTGTCTCAGATCTGCATACAATTCAAGTTAGCAATTGTAAATAAGAGGTAGTACAAAGCAACTAACAGGCTGGGGTTTATGCACCATTCTACCCAAATTCTCTTTTTGGTCTCAACAAGACTCTTCCTCTTAAATCTGCAATATATACCAAAAAGTTCCATCAAAATATATGTTGCCCTACAAAGACCTGACATTCCTTTCTAATGTTATCAGAACCAAAGAATCCCATGCAGGCAGAAAGTTCCCTCCCAGCTGTAATTACATTTACGTATTATGTCAACAGAGCATTACTTATCACTCATTCCAATTAAAAAGTTGATTCAAGCCTTGCACTGGAAAAAACATTAATAATCCTGTTTTAACTTGCAGTCTTACCTGCATTAAAGACGAAAAGGCTTTCTTTTCTCCTACAGTCTCTAGTGCTTTGTAGGTTGCACACAAATAAAGAAGTTTAACTTCATCTTTTGTGGATGAGCTGAATTTGCTAAAAATCCATTTAAAGATCTTCTCAGCCTCATAGCTCAGAGAAGCACAAAGAAGTCCAAGACAGCAAGCTCCTTCCTGTCTCAGTTCTTGCAGCAATTTGCTACTGTATTTTGGGAGGGAGAAAACAAGTGGGATCTCCAGACATGACAGCAGACTAAACAATGAACAAATCAGAACATTTCTAGAGCAGAAAAACATATGTATGAATGAAGCTTCTTCTCTGCTACCTAATGGCAGCAGCAATGAAGCTAAAATAACAACTAATAATCTGAAAAATCCTGTGAAATAATTATTTCTATGAAATAAAGCAACTTGAATAAAAATATGCAATAAATAGGCTATCCTACTTCAAACACACTATTCAAAGAGGAAAATTCTTAACACACAGCTGACTTTGGGTAGTAACACTGAACACCAAAAAGCTCCCCTCGACACCTGAGCATCCTCTACATATGCTTTTAGCTGTATATGCGTATCAGTTAGATCAGGTTGTAAAAAACTGAAATTCAATTTGCAAGCTAGACAACCACAGCAGCATACTACTACACCCAGATGACTAAACACAGCTGAGACAGACTTTGTATTACCTACAACATAAAAGCCACAGGTGTGCAATCAAATTCTCTCATGATAAGTATACTCTAGACAGTCTAATAGTATTGTTGATATGCCTAAGAGAGTCTTAGCTCTTCCCCAGTACTGTCTGTCCTGTTACTGCAATGTCCCATCCATGCAAAATTAGTGAATTTCTTTCAACCTTTCCTCCTTCCATTCCATTTCCATATTGAAATCCAAACCTAACACTGTCATTATTTTTCCCTCTTCAGAAAAGCCTTGTTTTTCCAGCTTACCTTTCATTGAGTACATCATGAATGGCAGTCAGGATATTATCCAGTTGTTTAACTAGTACCTATGAGACACATAAAAGCCATAAGCATAATAATGGCACAATAACTTCTGCAAACTAGATACTCTTTACATCCATGTTAGTGCTTGCTAATAGAATGCTATTATGCTTCCCATGGCCACTGCAGACTAGGATGAACTATATTAAGCAATACTGCAATATCATCCTACATGTTATATTTTATATTTATTTACAGTAGCCACAAAAATACACTAGCAGCCTGCTATCAGTGCTTGCTCTATGTTTAGCTCTTCCTCGTAACATTACATCACAAATACAAAACTCAAGATACAGCTCACCAGTAGCATCTATTGAAGACCTAGGCTCCTATACTAATGGCCGATTGAGTCAGCTAAATATTTAATTCATCAGATAATACTATCTGAAGCAGTAAAACTTCTCCTTAGGGAAAGTTTTCAGAAAAACTTTCTGAATTTCAGAGAAATGGATTATTATTTAGGGGGATGAAACACTATTGATGAACCAGTGCTTCTCAGCAAATATAACCAGAGATACTTGTTTTCCTAAAAAACGTGCAGTAAAAAAACCCTCTCCACATTAGTGAGTTGAGTTGCAAAACAACACATTAGCAGCAACTGTTTAAGATATTAACAACAAGCTTTCTTGACAAGTTAACAAGTTTCTTCAGCAAGGTAACATCTCCTGTGTTAAAGATTCGTATCTAGCTTTTGCTGCTATGTTTTGAGCAACATCACTCTTTTGCAGGGGGTCGGAGGGGCAGGCTGGAAAAGTCCACAAGCTCGACCCCTCAGAACTCACAACGACATTTTAAAATTGCGCCTGGTATCTGCAAAAGAGACAAGAGAAGTACCTATACGATTTAGAAGCTGGAGCATGATGCCATTATATGCCAATGCCACTGCCTAGTGACTTTTACTACTTCACTTCGTTGAACACACATTTCAACCCTGAGAATGAAGTGAACTCAAGCTACACTTTATAGTGTCAAGAACTGCAGGAGCCACTGCTATTTTATACTGCTATTATTATACTGCTGTTATAGTCCATTATAGTTTTAGGCTTGACATGATGGCTATTACTTGGCATCAGATCTTATTCTCATTACCAAACTGGAAGAAGTTTAGGGAAAAAGTTCTCAGTGACAAACTTTTAGCATTCTGACCATTAACAAAGATGGTCACCACTGAGTTACAACAAACTGGAATTACTATTCTAATATCTGATACCGATAAGCCTAAAAAAAAATGCAGTTATAAAAAGAAAAATGGGGAACACATTTACTCCACAGTACTGACTTGTACTAACAAGGATTTTGTTGCAAAGGAAAACTCTAGTATTAGCTAGGCTTGCACATAGTCTGCTCAAACCTAGGTGCACAGAACATAAAAGTCTTGGTATTTGACTATCATGACTTTTAAAAAAAGAGCACAATTAACACTGGTTAATCAATATATAATGACAGAATGAACCAACTTCTTATAAATATGGATAGACACATTATCCACAACTGAAAAAAATCACAGCACTGCCAATAAATGAGTGGCAGGGTATTAAACCATCACTTCCTGACTTTTCAATACTTGGAGAATTCCTAAGCTCTCCAAAACACTTAGGGGAAAATGTGTCAGAGAAAATAAATACTTAAGTAGTGTAAAAACATATACCCACAGCAGGATAGTCTTCCTCACCCAACCCTTAAGAAACACTTGAGGATATTAGTTCAACCCATTAAAAAAACCCACCAAAGATATAATGAAAACAAAGACTCATTTTGTTATCTCCCATAAAAGGGAGTCCACATACAAAGGTGCTCAGCTAAAAAGCTGAATAACTCTGAGATGAGCTATCTACGAGACTGTTTAGATATCTGCATATTTTTAAATTGCAATACAGAAAGAGTTCTTGAACAAGACAACACATTTTATTAGTTTTCTATTTCCCTGCTGAAGGATCCAGAGGATATTGCTAAGACCAGTCAAAAACCCCCACACGCATGCCGTATTTATTCCTACAGCTCATGCATTCAGTAATTTGCTTTAAGGCAATATGTCATAAGTAATCAAGCAAAAAAAAAAAACTTTTCCTCAATGCCAGAAAAAGGACATGAAATCCAGGAATACACCTTGCTGCAGAAGGAAATTCTTTGTATAAGATACTCCTCACAAACATATCCCAATACACAGACTTTTAAAAAGGGCAGTTTTATAAAATCACTGCTATGATAGAGTAGAAATTACCAGTTTGTTTTCTGGTTGCTGAATGAATTCTTTCAGTTGCTTTACAGTAGCCAGTCTTCGGTCTCTGTCGTCTTCCCGAGTAATCCTCCGAAGAAGATTTGACAGTCGAGACTCGTCAGAATAAGACAACGATCGCTCTGAAAAAGAAAAGGCATTTATTTATTTTCTCTGCAGCACTTGATCAGCGAGATATGTACTGTCTGCAGTATGTATTTGTGCACTTAATAAGTCATAATTGGAGAAAAAAAAGGAAAAAAATAAAACCTTGTTTATTCCAAAGCTAATATGAGGAAAATTAAATGTAAAATCTAGTTTAGCTACCTAAATGTTTAATTTCTTCCAGTGGACTCTCCAGTATCTGGGTAGAACTCATTCAGAACTAAGCAGAACTGTTTTACTTCTATAGAAAACCCTGGATTTAGTTCCCTTAGGTACCAATTACAGTAAATTCAGATGAATAATTCATTTCCCTAATTTGCAAAAAGGAAAAAAGTTTGTCGGAAGTTTAACATTAGAAGTTCTATGATGACTAAAATTAGAGGATTCACGGAACATGATGAGATTTGCTTAGACACCATGGCTCTTACACGAACACCCAAGACAACTACAGACAGCTCTTTTCTCTAGTATGTTACACATCAATCATATGCTGGGATAAAGCCATAAAGGCAACCTGCTTATAATGGGAAGGTTATAATGGAAAAACACTGACAGAAGATAATGTCTGCCAGCCTGGATGTCTGCCAGCCCAAGAACCTGGAGCATCCTTGAAGGGCAGCTGGGTACCTCGGAACCTGAGACATCCTAACATACTCTGAATAAGCGCAAACCAAGAAACAGAAGCAACTTATTGTCTGGAGACATGAAAAACAGACTGCAATGGTGGAAGATACCATTGGAAAGCAAGTTATTGGCTGTTCAAATGGGAAAAACAGATTGCGAAGGCAAACATTGGTCTGAGAAAACAGAAAATAGCATCATCTGTTGCCTGCTTCCAGGTGAAAACCAGCAGTTAGCAAAAGCTACTGCTGGCTCCAGGTGGTTGTGCCCTACATCCCCTTATGTCTCTAACAGGATAAAAATAACTTGCTTTCTACCCAAAATGAAGCTTCCCTCCAAAAGCTTCCCCTGCAAAGACTTCACTACACAAGACCTCCTGGACAAACCAGACCCTCACTGGGAATGCCTGACACCAGGCTGATGCAGATCATCTTTGAAGTGAGACTTTGTCAATTTGCCCTGCTCTTGGGAAAAATCTGCCAAGTGCCCTACCAGTAAGGCTCTGAAAAGTATGTATAGGTGTGCCTATAAATAATTAATTGTAAGTATATACTTCCTTTACTAGTGGTCATTTGTAGTAAGTTTCAATAAAGAGACTTAAGAAACAAAAACTTTTGTGTCCTTGTATGATACAGAATCCTACGAACCCACACACAGGCCAGTAAATCTTATAGATCATGACATCTTGTATAGAAGAGCATAATCTACTGTATTACAGTAATGAAAAATATTCTCAACCTTATTTTCATGTCTTTATTTTTTTAATTTTTAAAAGAGAGTATGCGTAAAATAGGTTTGATAGTCTGTTTCTTGCCAGGCATCAGTTTAAGCAATTAGTTTTGAAGACATCTGACATACTGAAGAACTAGGCAGGCTTAGCAAACATTAAAATAGCAGTAAGTCTGAAAGATCAAATCTACATTTTGTTCCTAGCTAGCACAACTACACAAGACATGTTGAAATGTTATGTGACAGTTATTAAGAGCACCTCTTTAAAGATGCTATTGATTTTACAGGAGACTAAGGCATACATATCCATTTAGGAATAATAAAGCTTTTTTATTGTGGAAACCACAGCCTTAAGTAGTGGACAATAAGCCATGTGCCTGGTGAGAAACATACAAGCAGTCATGATCAGCAAAGACACCTTCTGAAGCAAGTATCTGACATCTTCCCAAGTAATGGTACCAGACTAATGCCTACAATCTCTGACACATGATCACATGCATCTGAAGATCTCCTTTTCTTTCTGCCCAGAGCTGAGCTAGAAGGTGTAGTCCAAGGCTTGTTTGCCAATGATCAATACATAGCAAAGCTCCAGAAAGATGGACCTGGTGCAATTACTCACCTAAAAAACTTGGTGAGCCCTGAAAAAGGACTATCAGGAAGAATGCAGCCTGTGTGGGGCTGTACCATGCCTACCATTCTCTTTAAAACCTGGGCAGCAGAAGATCACCATACCAGGAAAAACATTTTTCTTTTTTGAAAGTTCTAATGAAAAGTTCAGAAACAAAACATATGCAAATAAAAAAGGAAGTTCTTTTAAAGCTTGGTTACAAAGGAAATTAATATAGACTACAGCAGACAAAATAAAAAGTGCAACTGCTATTCATGAATAATTCCTTGTGAAAACTCTTCTGCTAGGCAAGTACTGAAGCTGATCCAAATCTACATAAACTTATTTCACTGTTAGACTGTCTCTATATGAAGCTTCTCAAAACAGCAATCTGAATCTGCCCTTGAATAATTCAATGCATTTGCCACAACATAATATACTCCTTTCCAAGACAACAGATGTGCTTCCTAAGAGAAAAATCTATTCTATGATATTCCTACAGCTGCACCTTACCAACATTAACAGTGACCTGAAACGCACCATATGCATCACTTCTGTCACTTCCAGTTTGCACTTATCTCTGCCACTCAGCAAGCACATAGGAAGCTACACTGGCACAGTGGGGTTAGGTCACTACATACTGCTCCTGAAGGGCAAACCAGGATGCAGTGGTTTGGAAAACACTAAGAATTGGTTTTATTAAGTAACTCTTAATCAAGGTACTCTAGATCTTTGTAAGGTCCCTAATAACCCTTCCCTCCCATCCCTAATAATGTTGACTCTTCAGTGTTAGATGAAAAGTCAACAACAAATAAGCCTTGAATTCATTAAATCCATAACTTGCAAGTTTTTAGTGTTGTCTTCTCAGCATTTATCTTTTTGCTTGTAATCTCTTCATGGAAAGCTGTAAGTTGTTTTGAAATATGGTTGTCCTGTTCTACATACAAAAAAATCCTAAAACCTGGGTTATGTAAATAAAGCTACCACTACCAAGGTTCCTGGTGTGAAACACACAATTAACTGCTGCTAGAACAAGACATACTGTTCAAAGCTCTCTACTAAAAGCAGCATCCAGTTAATATCTGATGAACATTGGCATTACTCCCTAAGAGAGTAAATGTTAGCTGTCTGTTGAGCCATAATCATAACCTAAAAATATAAGAATAAGCTAACCAAGAGCACAACAGATGTTATACTAAAATCAAAGCACCTGTTTAACTTCCATTTGTGAAATATCAACAAGGTCTCAGCCAGGCGCTAACTCAAAGACAACTGTTATAAAAATTGCTCAAAGCTCATACCAAACAAACAAGAAAATACAAACAAATACAAAAGATCATGTTGCAACATAATCCCACTGTATTTTGAGGACAATGTGAAACATAAAAACGGCTTACCAAAACCTACAATCACAAACAAAGCCAAGTTAAAAAGGAGAAACTCTTGAAAACCAACACACATACAGAAACATAGAAGTCACAGGCAGCAGCTTCAATCATCTGAAATTATAGTTCTTAACATTTTAAAGCTTAAAGAGGTGCTCTCATACATAGCAGAACAGTTTCTGCTGCTACTAATAGTAAATTCATGCACAAGCCAACTACCAGAAATATTATTTACACATAATTCTCTATTAGATAATTCTCTATTTCTTTTACATAGACATAATTCAAAGCACTACAAGGACTGAATAATTTTCATCTCAAGATGCCACAATGGGATTACAAAGTCTGAGTTTAACTCATTCCAAAGATCAGGCTTTTTGCAACAGTCATGTCACCACTTGCACCTCAGTTCTACCCACAAAGCAAACTCACTCGTCTTTCACTTGTATCTTCTGAGATGACCTTTCCTGAGATGAAACACCATGTCTGCATCTGTTTATAACTTGTGTGGCATAAAGCAGTCACAGTTTTTGTCAGTGGCTCAACTACCATTTATACTAAATGATGCAATATATGACAGTGTTTAGTCATAACTAAGTTCCTATTTTAATTCAAAAGCCCTTGGAAAAGCTTTTGTTTTTAAAAAAAGCTATAAATTAAACCCGAATAGTGGACAAAGTGAAGCCTTCTTTCTCAAGAACGTGCCCAGCATACTTGTACCCTCCTGAAACTCCAGATTTCCTCCCATTACATCTCAAGACCTTGCCCACATTCTTATGATGCCTCCAGTTCGTCCCTGGCCTCTAATCCGCAGCTGAGCAAGAGGGAGCATGAATTGTGGCTGGTTCAGGAGTGCACATCTACTGACTAATCAGCTGGTATGAGGTGATGACTAGTTGACCTGCAGGCCAGTGGGAACAGATAACTGTTGAGCTCACCACTGCAAGTGTTCCCACACTAGAGACTTGTTAATTAACAACTTTTTATTCAGGCATTGATTTTCAACAAATCTAAGAGTACCTTCTCCTTCCTGAAGCCCTTGATCTCTTTGCCAAATTTGACCAACCTGTATAGGGTTCAAAAGCTATTTAAACAAAACTGAAAGATTGATAGTATAAGCTATATACTCAAGAGATCTACCCAATGTGTGGAGGAAGTCTCAATGCAGGGAACAGTAAATATAAGATGAAAGTTTCCATCAACATCATCTAATCATGTATCACAAAAAATAAAATCCAAACAGCTTGCCTAATCATAAAATCATAGAATAGGGTTGGAAAGGACTGTAAGATCATCTAGTTCTTCTTTTCAGAACAAGAAATGTTGCCAAAAGAGATCTTCTTTCCTGAAAATCTGCAGTGTCCTTACCCTGTGATTTCCTCATGTCTTTTGTGGCTAAAGCACGATTCCCATGCGGAACACTGGTAAAATCAGGATTGGTCACATTGTTAACTCTCAGCTCTTGCCCCAACGACTTCCGACCATAAGTATTTTCCCCAGATCCTCCATTGACACTGTAGCCACCTGTGGAAAAAACAAGAGGAAACTAAAACAAGCAATCAGACCATATGTTTACTAGTACAAGTTATTCAATTCATATGCAAATTAGCAACTCTAACTTCTACCATCTTCTTCACTCCCACATGCAAAAACGTTTTTGTTATGTCCTGTAAGGTTCCAGGTCAGATACTTGGAGTTTATCCGACTTTATTTGAAACACATGAAAAAAATCCCTATTGCAATGAAGTTTAACATTGATTTTTTTGCATCTGAGCTTTTCTTATTATTACTTTTGACCCTGTATTTTACAAGGTCCTTCTTGTCAAACTCTATGCAGAGTAATTTTTCACTCAGTTTTTGTTATAACTCCACTACAAAGGCTCAGTAAACTGGTCAACAGAAAAAAAACGAAAAAGCTTTTAAAAAAAAACCCCACAGATATGTAGATATGTACAGATTGAACAACTCTCCCTAAACATACAAGTCAATACTTTCACACACTAATACTTAAACTCAATCCTACATTCTTCCACTTGAAATACACAGGGTACATCTTTGTTCACAATAAAAAACAGCAACAGAAGCGTCATTCTGAGCAATTCAATTATTTTTACAACAAGATCCACAAGGTTTGACATATTTTAATGTTGAAACCAAAGATTTTTCCAACCTGCCACACCACTGTGAGGGTAGGTTCTTCCTGTGCAGTACTGTGGAGAAGTGAAACTGTCCCCTGAGCCTGCCCAATACCTCACTCAATGGACTACAGCCCACTTTTGAGGCAGCTGTGCAGGCAGCTTTCTAAAGTGCCTCCCTGCCTGAGACAGGGAAGAATCAACTGGTAAAATTAAACCCAGAAAAACAAAAGATATGCAAGGCTTCTTTCAGAAAAAGTATTTCCACAGTTCCATCTGCATCAGTTTACAAAAGAAAGCCTAGGGAAAAGGAGAGGGAGCTCTCCGTAAAAAGAGGCAGCCTACAGGATAGTTAAAAAGAAATTATTTCAAATATGAGGGTGAATCTGGACCTTAGTAGACGTACAGAATGTCATCTTGAAAGCAAAACTTCTGATAAGAAACTGTGAGCTATCGGTAGAAGTTTGCTTTTCTAAGCAAACAGGACTATCCTACCATTACCGGAAATCCTGTCCAAGGTCTCAGTTGTAATTAGTTACAATTACTGTAAAGATTATTTGTGTTTATTTGCATTTACAACACTAAACTCAATTTTTAAATATAGATTAGTATGTTTGGTACTTTAACATTGTTTTGCCATAATGAACCAACATTGTCCTATGAAGAAAATTACTTCTAACAACAAGAATTATGACTGAACAGAAGTGTAACACTAAAACTCAAAGTAACAAAGAAATCAGTTTAACTGAAGACATCAGACAATCATGCATTCAGACCACAGACATCAAAACACCACGCTATCACACATACTAGCATATACTACTAGAATTTTGAAAGTTACTTTATAGTTAGTACAAAAATATCCCAGCTTTTTTGGTTTTCTGCAAATGCATGTAGTATTTGCTACAGCACATTTGTCGTTTTCTCCAATGAATTAAACACAAACCTATATTCTCCCACTTGACATGTAAATGGTACATATTTGGCAACCATATAAAACAAACTGTCATTTACAGTAATTTAAAAAGTGGAGGTTTTTTTCAGCAACAAGGCTGTAAATGTTATAACTCAGTTATCTCATGGTATAAAAAGTTTTTTTAAATCTTGATATATACAAATTCTATTAATTTCCCTTTAAATGTTAAATCTGAGGCCAAATATGGATATGATCACCTATGTCACTGTTAATAATTTTAGCATAAAAATGCAGATACCATGGCACACAAATACTAATGCAGTACCTTTTTAGCAGTAAGGACTCTGAGCACTTCAGTTACAAATCAAAAGGGAGGAAAGTGTTGCAGGAAGGGCAAATATCTCATCTAGAAGTAAAATCCCAAGAGCCTTCTATTTAGTCTTAAAAACTAAAATCTTTTAACTCTTCTGTCTTGTTTTATAAAGTAAGGAGAGAAGACAAAGGGGAGAGGTATAATTGTACTCTTCCACTAGTCAACGTGAAAGGTTATTGAAAATTGTAGTAATAAAAGAGGGAAAACCAGCCAGACTAATCTTACAGGTGCAGAGCAAAAGGACATGAGTCATCAGTCACCAGCTACAGCAAGGGAAACTGAAAATGGATATGAGAAAACAATTATTTACCAGCAGAGTGGCAAAGCCCTAGACTGGCTGCTAAGGGGGGGGTTATAGAACCTTCCATGCTTGGAGGTTTTCAAACCTGAACAACTTCCAGAAATTATCAAGTTAGAAGTAATTATCAGTATCAGAAACAGGGAGGAAGGGGGGTAGGGGATGTGTGGAACCTCTTCTCAAGGACCCCGGGTACTTACAGCACGCGATTATCCAGGACAGAAAAGCTATTAGTTCTTAAGATGAAAATTCCATGCTGGCAGACTCCAACTGATTCATTGAAAAATCTTAGTAAACAAATAAAGTATTCTGCATCTGTAAGCTTATCAATTTCTCTAAAAATAAAAATGAACTAGAAATACCTGGAATTTAGTTTTGTAGTACAGAATGTCTTAATCATCTCTTTTCAAAGTCACACCTGAACAAAACAGCATAGTTACAGGGCATGTCACTGCTAGCTCAGCACTTTAAGATACAGTACTTCAGGGAGAGATAGGTGCATTTTTCTTTTCAAATGGCACTTTCCCAGCAACTTTACAGACTACCTTGCTAAATTTAGCTGAAACTTACTATTTCATTACGTATTACCAGTACATTCTTTAAATACTAGCACACTTCAAAGCATAGGAATAAACTACTATGCTAGTCTGTGAAACACAGTAAAACTCTCATGTTAGCAGACACATTGACAAATATACTCCCTTTCTAAACAGTTTCTGTTACAGTCAACCAAATCCTAAGGTTCTCAAGGTATGCAAATAAATAAATACCCATTTCATGCTCCTGAGTCCTACTAATACCTACTTTTTACAAAGAATAAATTTGCGTCAGCACACCCAGCTGTAACTTCCCTTAAGACATTAACAGTTCTTTACAGGTAGTTATAGGACAGAAGTAGGGAGTGCTAATGCTTTTTCTGTTCCTAAACAAAGACTCTCACACTAATATTTCTGTGAGATTTTTGAGTCTGGCCTGCCTGAAGATTTACATAGTCAAAAAAGTGACTCTGCAAGCAAAAAATCCTCCTATTTGATACCTGTATCGAGGAATTTAGAGAGAAAAAGAAAAAACACAATACAGACTTCTTTTTAATAAAGCTGAGAGATGATTCTGAATTTTAGCTATTTTCTAAAGAAAGTATTTCCATACTAAAAAAATAAAAGAAAAAAAAAAAGGAAAAAGTCTGTATTAACCCTACATCATATGATTTCTATGAAGTCTGGTTTGAGGCATATAGAAGCAGAAATTCCCATTAATGAGAAACTATAGATTTTATTCCAAACAAAGATTCCAGTTTGCTGCAGTAGGTAATATGTCAGATTAGTCAAGCAGTCGATTTTCAACACCAGAAGCAGCAGACAGTATTCAGGAAGAAATTACAGCCTGCAGACCGACACATCCAGAATCCTGGTCTTTAGGGGAAGACTGCTTATTCTGTTAGCGCATTAAGTCTTCTCTTATATTCTTCTCTTAATGCAACTGTGTATTTTCTCACTATTCGTATCAACCACATTTTTTTGATCCCTGATAAATCTCTCAGCACAGTGATACTATGGCAATGAGTTGTTATCAGTTCACTGTCTTTTTCTTCTTTTTTCTGGGGCGGGGAGTGTGTAATCTCCACCATTTCAAGTTTATTGCCTTTCTCTGAATGTCCCCTCACAATTTACACATGAAACATCTGTATACCTTTTTCTTCATTCTGTATGTCAGTGTGGACTCTGATATCATCGTGTCTTTGTCGAGACACCACAGCTGAATTTGAGGGTTGTAATCCATAGGAGGCAGAACTGCCCCGATCTCTGGATGAAGAGTATTTCAAATTGTCCTGGTCAGCTGATGCACTGTCAGTTCTATAAAGAGAAAAATATTTTTTTTTATGTAGGGGTATAACAGAAGTGGGATTCACATTCATTTATAAATGCAACATATTTAAATGACAATCCCAAATGTGTAACTTTTTGACAGGGGAAAATACATCTAACCTGCTGCTTAAAAAGTGACCCTAAATTCACACTGGGATTGGAATTTACTCAACTGACTCATTATCATAGTAACATGCAAAAGAAATGTATTCTAGTGTGCCAGTGCCTTTTCTCAGGATGCTGCCACGGCTCTTTCCAGTGGGAGGCCTACATAAGGAAAAATTAATTCCCAAAAGTGAAAAATAAAATACAACTATGTACAGGTACACATCACAGCCAGGCAATACAGCATCTACCATTTGTGAAAGTCATTACTAATCCACACATGAACATTTACATAATATGCTATGGGCCTTACTGAGCAATATACCCACTTATTAGATGGAGGGATCACTAACATATCACCAGTAATCAGTATAGGAATCGTACATAAAATTTTTGCAAAACAAAAATTGTGGAACAAAAGAACAGGCTTCACTGTGGCAAAACCTGGAAAGGTTAAGAGTTGTTATCCCCCAGAGTAAATGTTTGCAGATAAAAACCAAGTTAAAAAAAATAAATCTATATTAAGTTAAAATCACTCATCTTAGAAAACTGATTTATAGCCTAGAATAAGCTTTTAAGGAAAAAGGTGAAAATTATGGAACCAACTCTCACTGGATATACTATGTGATTTCATTTTTAAACATACAGTAACCTTAGCATATGAAACTTAAACACACGAAAACTCAGAACCCACATTCAATAAATCACTTTAAACACATTCTTACAAGAAGTACTGGAGCTTTTACATTGAAATCAGTAAAACAGTGCTCATCCAATAGAAAACTCCACTGAATTTTGTTTCACTCAAATATATTTGGAATCATGCTGTTGAAATTATTTACAGAGGTCTTCTCTTTTAAGCAAATTTTAAAGATCTACTATTTTTATTTTAGGCTTTGGATAGTTCATTTGATTATTTCACAAAAAGCAGGACAGACCATTCATTCCTTTTCATTCCTGTAAATTAACTACAACTCATGTAAGGACAAACACCACATGTTCTTGGGAAGAAGTCTTTCACTTTTACACTTCAAAAGAACACTGTGATTAGAAATGGTAGACAAACTCAGAGAAAAGGAGTTAAATACTATTTAGTTGCTATCTTCAAAAATAGTTTGCCCTCAGTAAAACTGGAAGAGTAATACCATGAGGGTTGATATTCACAAAGCCAACTGGGATACAAAACACCCCTCCACACATACTTTATGCAAATATTAAAACATACTCTCATTTGGAACAAGGCTCCAAAGAAGAAAATTGTGATTTTGCCCTTTCTTACAGTGAAAGGCTGAAACCAGGTTTGCTTGGCAGGTATTATTCCCTTCTGCTCTATAAGCAAATTTATCTCTAGATATACACAATAAGACTCATTCTTGCTCAGTATTCAGTGTGGCATCACATCTACCGTTGTTGAGCACTGCTTGGCCTATTTTATAAAATAGGCTATGCTACCCAACAGGAAAAGCTTTACTAAAAGTCTTTGCTTATGTCAGTCAACTAGGATTGCAGCAATACTTATACAGTTGGACATTCATCATTCACCTAAGTAATGTTGAACGGTAAAGTTCTGCACCTTACCTTCAAATGATATGACCTTTAAATGTGCCTAAACCATGTGCATACTTTCCAGGCAGCTAGAGTCCCCAGATTTTCTCCCTGCTGTAAAACAGCAAACTTCCAGCTCACTTTGAGGAGCAGCAGTTTATTACAGAGGATTCAAATTATTTTAGCTTTTCAATGAAACAGACTGACAAAGTTTCAACTAATGAATTTAAGAACTGATGGGTTAACAGTGTATCTCCCCACAGAACATTACTTTTTTCAAGGCAACGTGCTGTAGACTATCATCTCCAATTGTCAAACATTAAGTTTGAAGGTACACTGATTAAACGTACAGTTCTTAAGACTGTTCTGTGTATCTCAAACAACAGAAGGACTACACGTGTTCTCAGCTGACATTCCCTCCTGCAGCACAGCCTTTGAACAGTTAGGAAAATTTTCCATTGTGGTAAAAATACATAAGCCTATTGTTTCCCTGAGAAAATCCACATGCTCACTTCATTCTGTCTTTGGGAGCAGCTTTCTGCAGGCTAATCTGTGCACACTTCATCGCCTGACTAAAAGGGGCGCACAATTTTATTAAACAGGTGTAATGGTTGTCCTATGTATCAACTTAAGACATAATAGTTTCCACTGAAAAGGTTGCTCCCACTATAATAAATGTGTAACTTAGATATCCAGCAGTTTCCACCCCTTCTTTGAGGCAGAGAAAAAATGCTCCGTAGAATGATACTGTTTCCAGAGAACTATGTTTCAACACTGTTCGGAAGCTGAAAGTCAAGGAAAAAAAAAAAAAAAAAACAAAAAAAAAAACCACAGCTCTACACCAACAACCAAGAAGGAGAAAAACGACTGCTACTGCCGAACCCAGGACATTTTCATGACCCAACAGGCTGCTATACCCACATTGCTTTGAAGGAGCATTCTGAACCAAAGGAGGTTTGCAGTATGATTCACACCAAAAGCAGAGCCCACCACCTCTTGGGCCTGTGCATTTCTAGCTGTTCATCGATGCACACCATGTGTCAGGTGGGAAGCAAACTGTACTGCAGGCTCCTGCCTCAGCACGCTGGGAGTTCACGGTGTGGGCTTGTCAAGACCTGGGCACACAACCTCAGGACCTGTCACACTGAATTTTTAGATGTGTTTCTGAAAAACATACCCTTTTTCATGTCAGTAATATGCTAATGATTTTGAAAGACAACCACTTAGAACTCAAAATGCAGCCACTCCATGGACAGACACTTGTCAAAGTCTTACTTTTTCAACTTCCCTCCAGCATACCTTTAAGGTACACTGCAGCCATTCCACATGGCAATGGGAAGAAGTTACCCCAACTCATGCCTGCATTTCAGGAGAGCCTTTGCCTGTTCACATGGCAGCATTTGCATCCTAATTACACTGTGCCAAGCAGATAGCAGGTTATGTCACAGACCTAAGGCATCATCTTTCAAAAGAAGTCTATGTAACAACAAATCTGTCAGTTACATACATTGACATTGTCACAGACCTGAGCAAACATTGTATGCTAATTAAACTACAAGGTACAATGGTAGCAACACATAAGCTGAAATACAAATGTGATATCAGACAAAGCGGGACTGGGAAATTGAAGGGATGAACATGTCTATGACTGCCTTATACTGTAGCTGGAAAAGTGTATTTGCCACTTCATGATGCTACCCTGATTTATTTCCACCTGAAAAGCTCCTTGATGGGGACTAAAGAAAGTACTTCAAGAGTTCACATGACAATTTTCATCTGTGCCTGGTTCCGGGTGCGAGATTACCTGATTACTACCAACACCGACACCAATTTCCTGCATACACCGGTTTAGCAATATCATTTATGCAGAAGAGATTGCATTCAGACTTCTGCAGGGTGGTTTTTAATGTGCCTCTATCCATCAGAAAAAGAAAATAATTCATCTATGTAAATAAGCAGAAATGAGCATTAGTTCTCCCTAAACCCAGAACTTTTCTTTTTGTGGGGGACACACATACAAAAGGAGACTTTTAAAAAAATAAGTGTCTACTCATTCCAGCAGAAGCATCGGCCTGATTTGATCAACCAACCTGTATAACTGAAGAAAGCATGGACAAACTGGCTTAAAAAAAAGTCTTTAAGAAAAATAGGTCAATCAAAAATATATCCTGTTTTTTCTGTTAAATGGAAGCCTTAAGAATTTTTACCCACAAAACTTGTTATAAACAATCTGGTGTATACTACTCATTATCTGCAGCTCTTTCAGAGTGACCCCGCCATATGGATATTATTTTGAGACACAAATCACTTTATTTCCAAGTACAGAATCAACATGGAAGATTTATTCTGAGAAAACTACCATATGAGTTGTATTACTGTTCAACCCAGGCAATTTTACTGGTTTATTTGCTCTATTTGACAAGGTTATTAGCTATCACGCACAAAAATTCTTCATTACTTAAAATCTTTATCAATAAAACACTTAAAACTTAGAATCGCTGCATCCACTCCATTAACAGCCTCCAACCAAGTTTTCAACCTTCCTTCCACTGGCATGACAGCCTTCTTTTGCCATGCTCTTCTATCAACACTTGGTCTATCTTGCCCACCCCATGCCTGGTGAGCTCATCCCAAAGTCTACTTTTGTTTCAACTTCTGTGTTGAGAGAGCAGAATGACAATGGAAGTAGTCTACTTGTGTTTTCCACTGGTAAAATAACAATTAGTTAACTATTTTCCTACTGCAATTCTGCCATCTCCACTGCTGGACAACTACCCCCAGTTACAGTAGTTTTTTAAGTCACTTTTTGATTCTGCATCACTCCCTTCTTACACAGCAGCTCACCAATTTCCTTCTGTCCTGTGGTGGACATTGGGAGGGAATGTTTGGAAGTATATCGCATATATGTATCCTGTCTTTATTTTTCCATAGCCATCTTCTGATAATCATTTCCAGACACAGGATAATATGCTAGCTATATTATTGGTTCGATCTAGTATGGCTTTTCTATGGAAGACTGTTCTCCAAGTTCCTTCTGGTTCTCACTGACACACTTCCATCTTCTTTTATCTTCCTCGCATCTCATTCTCCTCTGTCTTCACATTAAAAACAAAAGTTTTCACATTACAAACTTAAGCTCCCCCATTTATCCAAACCCAAAAAACTTTTTTGATCTCATAGCTTTCCAACCCCATCAGCATACTCAACACACTCATTTGTGAAAGGAGATCAAATATTACTTGTTGCCAGTTCAGAGCTAAACCCATTCCTGTTCGGCACCTCCCATACAGTCCACTGAATCTCTTCCCAAGCTTTCCACTGACCTCTTCATAATGGCACCTCACAACTAATATCGCATCTCATTTTCTAAACTGCCTTCAACATCACAGACTATTTCTCTGTCTCTCTGCCCCCATGCACCTGTCACTGCACCATCCCCTCTAAACTATCCCTGACAACATGGAGAAGCCTTACAAACTTTCATCCTTCATGACACTACACCCATTCTCAGCTAATTTCAGTGACATCTTCAAACACCTCTATGTTGTCAACTTCCAGGCCTCTCAGTTACAGACCTGTTCAAACTATGATTTCAGCCGACTTCTAACACACATTTTGTTAGTTCCTTATACATGCAAACGGAGAAGAATTAAAGTCTGTCTCCTACACTATTATCACTCTGCTTGTCATTCAATGTGTTAATCCAGCATTATAAACAGACAATATCCACAACAACTAGTGCTTGCCTTCTGGAAGATATACCTCTGCCCATCACAGCTATGTAAAAAGGACTGTTCTAACCATCACTTTCTTAGCCCATTTGTTCTGATTAGTTTCTTTGCTCCCTGCCAATACCTTCTCTCCTGTCTTTAATTAGACTGGGTACTTGTCCTCAGTTATGAAGTGCTAGCCAATTCCGCTCTCTTGCTTAGGGTGTAAGCTACCTGGAAGAGGAGACATATTTCACTGTCTTGTCTCATCATGTCTAGACCCATGGGGACCTAGGCGGTAACGTGGCTTGGCAGGCACCATGCCAGCAAAAATTAGTAATTCATAACACTCACACTGCATGAGAACAATACACTTTATTTGCAGGAATAAATTTCAGTACTGAACTTAGTAAGGCACTTCTGGAACTTCTCAGAGGTGAATGGTTTTCTCTTTCCTGTATACTCCCCTGTTAACCTACATTATGACAGGAGAGACAGAGAGGTCCTGTTAATTAAAACCTTATCTTCCTTTTCTCACTTCTGCCTCAGAATAAGAAAGTCATAGTGCACCCTGCACTTGCTAACCTGCTGCCCTGGACACACACACCTGCTTAGGACCACCTAAGCACGTGAAACTTGCATTTCCTATCAAAGGAAAGCATTACTTGTTTCAGTATGTAATTTGCCTTCAGTACTCCACCGAATTAACTCTGCTCACATGCAAGACCTGCACACTGATATAATTTTATTTTTTTCCCCCAGAAGTCATATCAGGGAAAATGCGGTGAAATTTACCAAACAAAAGGAGAAGAAAAAAAAGAAGTCTAGAAAACTACGAAGTTTAGAAGAAGGGGGAACAAGATCTTATCAAGCCTTCTCAAAATAAACCCCTCACTATTCTTTATCACATACTTCCAACATTTACCTAAGAAGTTTTTGTGTTGCTGTTAATTTAGGGTTCGGTACACCTCAGTGCACAAACTAATATGCCGATACATATTAGGACAACTTCTTTCTCTGTAATACACTGTCGATACACATGCGACAGGAAAACCAGCCCATGTGCATCTCACAGATATTACTGCATTCATGCAGGCACAAAGAAAAAAACAAAACCAGATTGCAATAAAAAACAACTCTCCCTTTAAGAAGAATGTGGGCTCCAGCTTTCAGTTTCAAAGTGTTTTCCCCCCATGCCCCAGTGCTGGTTATTATTAAAAATTGAGACGAATCTAGACCTAGTAATGACAATCGATCTAGTCATCTTTACACAGACAAAAATGTGTGCTTGAAAACACAATCCATCTGATGATGCACCTGTGCACCAGCAGTTCCTTCTTTCCCCTTCAGGAACTTGAAACAACTACCATTACTGCAGTTTTCATCACTCTGGCCACGTGCATTCCCTCTTCCACACCCTGCAAGAAAGCATCTACCAGCAACATCACCAAAGCTAAACGAAACTAACAGAAAAGAAAGCGGAAGGGAAGAGTAAGTGGGTATATTCTGTGTTGTGGGGTTTGTCCAAGAGCACATTCAAAACAATCAGTGAAAAAGAAACACTCACTGCCAGCTTTATGTAACAGATCTCCTTCCTACAATGCATTTGAATCACTTCTAAAAAATAAGTTACCACTAAAACAACTCTGTGTAGTTCTGTGAGATCTTAGTGTAGATTCACAGGTTCTGTATCACCAAAGCTATCTTTTTGAGATTTAAAAAAACTGAGCATAGCATATAGGGAAAAACGTGCCCTCCACTTGGGACTGTGTGAACATTCCTGACTCCTGGACTTTCTCACCAGATTAAAAAAATCATATTTAAAGGAAAAGACAAAGTTAAATCTTTACAAGTGACAGGATCAATGAAGAGGTGTTACCTATTTCTTAGCAGGAGCTCTAACACACAGCATGATGGAAACAGAACTAGGCCACATCCATGCTACAAAGGTACCGTTGTCTGCCACGCTTTCTCTAGTGCTTTCAGATTTTTGTTTCCTGCTGTGGCTTTTGATATAACTATTTTACCAGTCCATCTTACAGCAGCTGTACTTGAGAGGTAAGGAGGCACCAAACTACATATCATGGGGCACAGACGAGAGTCAGACATTGAGCTAATAGTAACTTCTTAAACCAGGTTTATCACCAAGCAAAGCATTTCTGCAGCTACACTGTTCCTTTCCCCTCTAACACAACTGAACCTATTGCAGATAATGCTATATTGGAGAAGGTCAGCTTCCTAGGCTTAGATGTAATTTTTTAGGCTGAAGGACAGAACATGTGACAAATTAATATACCCAACCAGAAAGCATTTATAGGAGATCTCCACTGCAAAGACAGAAGATGTATATTCAATTTCTTCCAGGTTGGAAGATCAAGAGTTAGGCTGCAGCCCAGAAAGCTGAAGCAAGGTAGTAGTTAAGGAGTAATAGAGAGACCAGACTTCTTAATTCTCCCCCAAAAATTACAAATGTTATAAGAAAAGGTCACCAAGGAGGTTTTCGAGTTGTAAGTTGTTTAACCAAGCAGTTCAATAATGGAAGAAATTAGAACTTAAACAACCATGCCCCACACACCATTAAGAACTGAACAGCCTCTAGTGTTAACTCTTGAGGCTGAGCTGCTGTTTGAGCAAAAGGAAAGCTTGCTTCACAGTAAATACTGCAGTTACATCTGTTTCATCTGAAGATTTACCTTCACATCCACCCAATCTTCCTAGTCTAAATCAAATGTGAAGGCGACTGCCATCTGTAAATACATTCCCAAAAACGTGCTACTCTGTTCTTCGCCGGGAAGTTTTAAAGCAGGATGCTGTGTAACGTTAAACTTCCAAAAACACTAAAAAAAGCTCCAAATCTTCCACCAGAAAGAAATACCAAATTTATTTACAATTCCCACATGACAATTTAGACTCTTAAAGCAACAAAGCTGAGCAGTACAGCGAATACATTGGCATCAGATTTATTAACCGGATATTAATTAGGACCTGAAATACACTGTCTCTACTTGACTAAAGTGAGCAGACTCTGAATGTCACTCACTAAGAGGTACCACTTATACACACACCTTAAAACCTAACACACTGTATAAGCTCTCACCCCTACCTACTTGTAGCTCAACTACTTTCCCCAGTTGAACACAAACCCAATAATAATCCCGTACTATTTTATTCGCCCTCAGAAGACTACGGGTACTCCTGCAGCCTCTGATCTCCCCTGATAAACGACCAGCTGAGAACTACACTGAAGGAACACGGCTACGAAGCCCACCTCCCGTTCTCCACCCCGCTGCAGGCCCCCCAGGGCTTCAGCTTCCCAGGGAAGCGTCTCCCACCGCGAAGCGCAGGGAGAGGGAAGCCGCAGCCTGCGGACACACACCGGATATCAGCCCAGTACGCCACACCGCCCCGAGCCGAGGCTGACCGCGGGGACGAGAGGACAGCGCGGGGAGGAAGGGGAATCCGCACC